>JAYMSL010003600.1:0-12215 GCA_036897195.1 Plantago coronopus | reverse complement strand
GTATAAATTCGAAATACGAATCTTCAGGTCGTTACAATACAACTATGTTTTAAAACCGAGACCCGGAGGTTAACCCGGTGACCTACGGTTTAAGGTTTAACCGGGGTTCAACCGATTTAACCGTTTAAGCCGGATTAAACGGGTATATCGTTAAGTAATATTTATATATATTTATGCAGTATATTAGCAATATCAACATTTAAAATATTCATATTATATGGGAAAGAAACACAACATTATAAATTTAGAATCATATACTCTGCAACTAGACTATTAAAAATTAACAAAAGTTTCAAATATCATAGATCATAATCATACGATTACAACAAAACAGGGGCGGCGCTGAGGGGGTTCGAGGCGCCCGACCGCACAGGGCCCCCAATTTTAATATGTGACTACATATATCTATGTTTTCTATGCAATATTTTATATCAATTACCGTTTCTTCCAGTAGTTGTGTCAGTTTATAACATATATAAGGTCTTGAGTTCAATACTTGATGGCATATTTTTTGATTTTCTTTTCCTATCAATAACTTGTAGTATTTTTTGGGAACTCATTTAAATTTTCGCACAGGGCCTCGAAATCTCAGAGCCGCCCCTGCATCAAAATAGTCCAAACTCCAAATATCAAATAAATCCGACTACCAACATATCTACTACTCTGGGGTGAGCATCGGTTCAGAACCAGACCGAACCGGACGGAACCGGAAACAACCTGATGCTATTCGTTTCTGTTTTGTTACAACCGGTTCGATCCGGTTATAACCGGCGAAAGCCGGTAGTTTGCGTTAATTTTAATTTCATTTACCGACGAATAAGGTTATTCGTCGGTAAATTTAATTTTCTTTTAACCTTTTTTTTTTGTTTTCCGCTCGGCGAATTAGCGAGTTCGGGCTAATTCGCCTTACCGACGAATAAACTCGTTTTACCGACGAATAAGCCATTCGTCGGTAAAGTTGACCGATTCGTCGGCAATGCCGAGAATGGTTTTCGTCGGTAAATAGATGTATTCTTGTAGTGATTGAAGATGATTTGGAGGCCGGAGGAGAAGATCATCCGCTCATTGGAGATGATTTGGAGCTGGGAGGAGAAGATCATCCGCTCATTGGAGATGCTTTGGAGCTGGGAGGAGAAGATCATCCGCTCATTGGAGATGCTTTGGAGCTGGGAGGAGAAGATCATCTGCTCATTGGAGATGATTTGGAGATGGAAGGAGAAGATCATCCGCTCAGAGATGCTTTGGAAGCGCTTTGGACTGGAATTCCGCTCGATTTGGAGATGGGAGGAGATCATCCGGTCCTTGAGGATTTGGAGGTGGGAAGGGCTGGAATTGGGGGAATACTGACCTCTGGGATTGGGTGGATTATTGATAAGTTCTGGCGGATTCCACCCGCGGAGGAGGCGGAAACACAGCTGCTTCCGATCTTCATTGCCACTACCATTGGGGGCGGTGATGATGTCCGTGCATATCGACTTGAGAAGTACCTCATAACGTTAACGATGGCTTACTTCTTCTTATGCACCAAGGTGCATGGCTACATTAATTCCGTGGGGGAGATATCAAGATTCTGGCTAACTCTACGGGTTACATCCCTATTTCCGCCGGTAATGTCCTTCCTCTGGTTTTGGATGATAATGCCACTGCTTATTATATACATTATACAGTATGCTCAGAAACATGATTAGAGTAATTATTGCTAATCACCGCGACTTCTATTCCAGGGCTGCATTAGCAGCCTGTGATACTCTGTTTATTAGTTTGTGCGTCAATGCTGTGGGAGTTCTGGTTTCAGAGTTTTGGCCTAGTAATACTAAGAGTATGTGATAGTGTTTGCCTACTTTTGTAAAGCAATGTTCGTACACTTGCGATTTTGTAAAGCAATGTTCGTACACTTGCGATTTTGTCTAGCATTTGCCTAATATTAAAAGCAATGTTCGTACACTTGCGATTTTGTCTAGCATTTGCCTACTATTAAAAACAATGTTCGTACACTTGCGATTTTGTTAAGCAATGTTCGTACACTTGCGATTTTGTCTAGCAATGTTCGTACTCTTGCGATTTCAACATATTGCTAACCTTATTATAAAAGGAAAAAAAAAGAAGAGAAGAACAAGTTCAAAAAGAAAACAAAAGAAAGCACCAGTCCACAAAGAAATGAAGAGATAGAAAAAGAAGACAGAAGAAAGAAAAAATCAAAGAATTACAGAAATTAAAGAAATAGACAACAAGGAAAATATCTCAAAAAAAAAAAAAGACAACAAGGAAAAGAGCAGAAAGAAAGAAAAGACAACAAAGAAAAAAAAGGAGTGCAAAAAATAAATCAAAGCCAAGTCCCGCAAATAGAAACCCAAATAAAAGTAACGAACTACAAAGAGAACAAATGCAAACTAAGTCCAAATCGAAAACGACGTTCATAGAACAAGAGAAAAAAATCATGCCCTATTACATACGCGCACACCGAAACCAAAACAAAAAGAAAGACCCTGAACAATAAAAAACTTGTGTTTGACTTTTTTTTAAAAAAAATGGCGAATACATATTATTTTGCACATGTTTTAAGTTTGACATATTACATATATTGCGTATTTCATTTACTGATAACAGGTTGATATTCCCGTCGAAGTCCGCCGACGGGTTTCAAACTAGTGGTCTAATATATAATAAAGTAGTTATACCGTCATTTCATTCCTCGATAACAATTTCAAACCCTCTCTCTAACCCAAAGAATTCACTTACCATGAATCATCCGATTTGGAGATGGAAGGAAATCATCCGCTCATTGATGATTTGGAGGGGGAAGACCATCCGCTTATTGATCACTTGGAGATGAGACCAGATCAGCGGCTCATTGATGATTTGGAGGGGGAATACCTGGAAATGGGGATATCAACTTTCTATGTAAAACACAGTCGAACGGATGAGCCTTACAAGAACTGAGAATCGGAATTAAATTCAACTTCAATCAACTATAAAGAAAAATTCGCTAAAAATAAAAACTTGTTGTATAAGTATATTCATGTTGTTATTGTGTCACTATAAGTATTATATTATTTTTTATTTTGTATTTTTGTTTGATAAAATTGTGGAATTTTCGACGACTTATTAAAAATAAAAAATTGTCGAAACATATTCAATAAAATTGTATTTTTGTTATTGCTCTGTCGAAACTTATTCTGTAATTCTTTCTCTCTTCTGTCTTCTTTATCCGTCTCTTCATTTGTTTGTGAACTGGTGCTTTCTTTTGTTTTTTCTTTTTGAACTTGTTCTTCTCTTTTTTTTCTTCTTTCTCTTGGTCTCTTTCTTCTTTTCTTTTGTGGATACTAGGTTTGATTTGGGGTGGATTGGGGGATTTTGAGATAGTTTTGGTGGATTCCACCGATGGAGGAGGCGGAGACACTCCTTCCGCTCTTCGTTACAACTACAATTGGGAGCGGTAACGTTGATGATGTGCACGGTGGATGTGCACATCGATTGGAAAAATACCTGATGACCTTATATAATGGTTTACTTTTTCTTTTGCACCACTGTACATAATTATATACACTATGATGAGGAACATGATTAAAGTTATAACAGTTATTTTTATTTCATTTTTGCATTGATCGTTTATGATAGCCTGTTTGTGAGTCTGTGTCTCAATGCTTTGGGAGTTGTGGGTTTGGAGTTTTTTCCTAGTAAGAGTTTGTGACTACTTGTAAAGCAAGATTGAAAGCTTGAAGATGATAGGGGTAATCAGCCTTTAAAATTAATTCAGGAATGTGTTTGCCATTTGAGACAAGTTTATTTTACTATAAGTGATTTTAACGAATATTAAAAGAAAAAAAAGATAATTTATAGTATAGATAACTCATGTGTAGTTAAAGTGCTAGGTGTCATCGTTAGATGAGTGAGACACAAATTGGGACATAAAAAGTGGGACAGAAAATTCGGAGCGACCACAAATAGGGTTAAGATAGTGTTTTTACTTTTTTGGATAGTTTTTTTTTTTTTTTTTACTTTCCGGGTAGTTTTTTTTTTATTCCTAAAATTTAGGAAAGGGCTTCTTGGTTGTAACTACCTAAGAGAGTTTTTTTAGGAAATAGTATAGATAATACAAGGAGGTAAATGGCCAAAAACCTGCAAAAGATATGTCTCCATTTTTTTCCAAATCTCATTTGTCATTTTCTCATTTAATTGAATTCATTTAAATAAATTCTGATATATGGCCGCAGTACCCATGACAAAACCTAAACGGAAATAACAAGTCACGGTTCCATCCCACTTTCTTCTGCAATTCTCAACTGACAAAAACTGCAATCGATTCTCAAACATTTACCTACACTGATCACATTGGGAGAATCACATTTCATATCAATTATTCGACTCAAGCAAATCTTATCATGCGTGATTGTTGATCTCCAATCTCCATCCAAATCAAGTTCGGTTTTGGAAAATTCACATCAAGTTCTGCTACCCGACATCGTTTTTATATGCATACCCCTTCAATTCAAAGATAGAAATCAGTAGAATTTAGTTTTAATTCTCAGTAAACCGCAACTTAGTTCTCTCGCTGTTCAACCCACCATTTACAACAATTATCTACCTCTTGGATTAAATCTTCGATGAAGTTCCTTCTGGAATTCATACTGACATAAACTCGTTCATGATCACTGCTCTTGAACTCCCCGTCAATGACAGGGATGACAAGTGGGTTGATATCTACTTGGACAATAGTGTCAAACTGCTTGATATTTCCATTGCTTTCAGCTCTGAGATATCACACCTCAAACAAGGCCACCTTTTTCTTCAATTTGCTATCCATAATCCGAAAGGTGCTTCTTCAAAGCAGTTTGATTCAACAGATTCTTCACTGAGTGAATGGAGGCAAGGGAGCACATGGCTTCAAACAATCTGAAAGTCGATAACTCCCTTCTTTATCATGGATAGCCTTGCCAAGACACTAGACTTGCCAAAAAAATAAAAAATCTGCGAAGGAGAAAATCTTGATGCGGGCAAATTATGAGGATTTTTTGAAGGATTTTTCTTCCATGGTTGGGTACTCAATGCCCCAACCGAATGCATATGGTGCAAAAGATATTTCAAATCCAACCTCAAACTTCTTCGCCCGATCACTCTTCTTGATCTCAGTGGAAGTAGTTACCTCAAGCCAACACACTTGACGTAGTTATGCGGGCTTGTTTCTGTACTAGAAACAGTTCAATCATAGTTTAAGTAACATGAACTGGTGATATTAACTAGTATGGTTTTGTACTAAAAACATGGATGAACTTGGAAAAAAGAAATGGTTGAGGATGTGAAAAATGAGATTAGATAAAAAGAGGACCACTATCTCTCCATTACCAATAAATTGTATTCGATTGACCTTCAAATGAGATTCTCTTTGGAAAAATAAGTCTCTCCAAAGTCCAAACACTGATTCACAGAACATTCTGAGTGTTTGGAGTGGATTCGAAACTGAATTCGAATTGAGTTTTGAAAAAAAAAAAAACTGGATTATGAATAGTAGCTAAATTTGAATTGAGTTTTGAGTTTTTGTGTTTGGGAGTGAATTGTAATAATAGTAGGTGTAATTATTAATTTTTTAATAGGTTGTGTAAGAGTTTTTTTTGGTTGAGATGATATGTTTTTAAAATTGATAAAGTGAGATTTGATTGAATAATTATTTTTAATGTAATTATGTTAATTTGATTGATTATGTTATTGAAATTTAGTTGAAAAGTGTTTTTTTTTTTAACTTATAAAATGGTTTATAATAGTAATAAATATTACTACTTCACATCAAATCAACATTAATGATAATTTGCACATTCATAAATTGGAACAATAAATATGGGGAATGATGGACTCGCTAGGATTGATTGAGTGACTAGCTAGATGAAGATAGAGTTTGAGTTGAGTAAAATAACTCAATTCACTGCAAACTCAATTGGAATTCACTCCCAAACAAGAAAATAGTCAAACTGGACTTGAATTTAGTTTTCTGAATTTGGGTTGACTACCAAACACTCCCATTGTAACTCTTGAATCTCATAAAATATTATTACAAATGAAGTTAGATTGAACTCACTTCTTGTATGTTCCAGTATCGCCAATCTCCGTCCCAAACTAACAATAATTAATACAGATTGCTTGATAAAGATTGTGAAATAGAAAAACTATGCTACTAGTTTATGAGAAGAACGGTCCTGCTCCTTGGTGTCCCCCCGATCCGATCCTGACCAAGTTTCCGGGCATGAGCATACGACGAGAGCGAGGTATTCAACAATTCGCATGGAACGGGTACCTCTAACAGAGTCCCCTCAAACACAGGTGGATACAATTCAATATTCATCCCGCTGCACCTAGCCTTACGTTCGAATACTTCATTATGTCTGTTACTCGGGAATCTAAACTGGGCTTCGAAATCGAATTTAAAGGGTAACACGATGGCTGCTAGATTAGAGCTAAAGTTGGGCAACACACCATCAATAGTAGCATTCATCACAACTCTTTCCGAACTTTTAAAGTGATAAGGTCCTGGAAGAATCGTCACCGGAGTCCTTCCAGTCAGGGATGTAACATAGATGCTCAACTCTTTTAACTCCATGTCTGCTCCTTGATTCCTGACAGAGAAACCAATATTCCATTCTGCAGCCGCGAATTTACTGCTCATGTTGTTTGAGTTCAACGAAACTGATGCATACTCGACTCCAAAATTGGGTGGTTGAATTTGTGAGAGTACCAAGACTAAAAGCCCGACAAAAAGTAAAACAAACATCATACAAATAATGCATCCACAGTCGCCTGGGTCTTGGTATTCAGTTTTGGTCTTGGGTGAATGGTTGGTCTTGGGTGAACGGGAGTGGTCTTCGTGCGGAGTTTTGGTCTTGGGTGAATCGTGCGGAAGACCAGCGGGCGGGAGGGGATAGCCCATCACTACTGAAGGAGGTGAAGCTGCTGGTAAAGGAGAGTAGTGTTGATCGCCCATGGTCTTTCCGTACCTGCACCTTGAGAAGAGAATTAATACTAGCTATGCGTTTCAGTTTCGAACGAATGTTTTCCGTAATGATTTTAATTTCATTAGTGTCATATATATAGAATATAAATATATATATAGAGTATAATGTAAGAGTTTTAATCATATATAAATTAATATATAATATAAACAGAATCCTAATCGAACTATTTTTCTTTGTACAATCCTAATCTAAATATATATGTCTAACAAGTTTGATGAAGATTTTTTTCTTAATTCGACTTTAAATGGTAAATTTATTAAGTGATGTATTTTCCTAATAGGTTTTTATTTTATATGGTTATGTAATTATGTTAGATTATTTTACCTAATTAGTTTTACTTTGAATGAATGATAAGTTTTAAGTATTTAAACACGTCATTCTTTCGTTGTTGCAGTTAAGTTATAATATGTTAAATTGACCTCAATTCAGCCAATTTTCGATATAATTTTGAATCAACGAATCTTGATATTTATTCGTCCAAACAATTTTTCCATTTTCTAGTTGATTTTTATATATTCCGGATTCTCGTCCTTAATCCATCTGCTTCTTCTCATAAATAACACAAGATTGAAGAAAATCTCTACTCCAACCTTTTATTATTATACCTTAGTGTATGCATTCTTTCAGAGAAAATATTGTGTGATGATTTTCATTCCATAAGAATAGCAAAGTTTCAAATCATATGCAAAATTGTGTATCGACATGAAACGTGCTACTAATGTTGCCAATCACAAAACACACAAACAATTCTGTCTAATTCAAGATTATAACTACATTGATCACCCCTCTACAAGTACGAACCAATGTTCGTACACTTGCGATTTTGTCTAGCTACAACTACATTAACGGTGTGAAGTATGGACACACACACCATATTACCATTCATCACAAGCAAATTTTCAAGCACAAGAAGTCAAGAACAAAAGCAAGCGGATTTTCCATCTACAATCTTCGCAGAAATATGAGATCCTTGAGATTCGCCTATTATCTCGTCAGCCACGTAAGCAGTGATGTAGTGTATAATGTAGATGTATGCATTTCAAGTGGGAGAATCTCTTGATTTATACAGCTTGGATTGAAGTTCCCATGCCATTTTCGGAACTGTATGCTGATAGCAACTTTCTCTGTAAACACACAGTCGAACGGATAAGCCTTACAAGAACTGAGAATCGGAATTAAAAAAAGTTCAAACTTCCATCAACTATTAAGAAAAATTGGCAAAAAAAAGAACTCCTTGTTCATGACTCATGAACATGGTTACACAAACCAAACTTATTTGGATAATCGAATGCTAAAGAGTAAAGCCTAAACTTATTGGATACGTATTACATGAACGTGGCTCGTTAAATGCTTACATGGTTCTCGAATTCAGGGCTTGTCAAATTCACAGAGAGATTCGTCATCAACATCACCGCCTGAAGAATAAGCCAAAAATGGATCATCAACAAATATTGGATAATACGAACTCGTGAATCAACGTACATACTACCAGTGAATTACTTTCTACTGGGAATTTCACTCACCGTCTCAACGTCTATGGGCTCCATCTCATTTAACCTTTGCAAGTGGTCAGTAGCACTTGGATCAAAGACACTGCCAATAAACTTGTAAACCTGAGCGAAATCCGGCATAACTGCATCAACCACGAATAGGCATTAGTATATAATTATAACAGGTAAACAAGGACCTACAAATCATGGTCCTAATACAGTAAAGCAATTAGGCTGTTTCTGAGAGTCAAACTACCTCTCGTCGGCTTTTCATGAGTCTCCTTCTGTTGGTGATTAGAGTTCCAAGCATAAGGAGTGCTCTCATTACTGCTACTGCTACGATTATGATTCAATGCTACACCAGCTGACCCAAAATCATCTGATCATCAGAGCACCAATTTAACCGTCAACTTCTAAATGTGAGGATAAATTCATGGACTATAACAGCATACATGAACTTGTAACTATTCTGGTAATTTTTGCATTAGTAACAAATTGTAATGTGGTCAGAAACGAACCCCTTGGAACGTGTGACATGGCAACTGGTGGTGCCAAATTCCATTGGGATGGAAGAGCGTTCCCAATAGGTACAGGCACAGAATCATGCATCATAGGATATCCCTGATCCAGAAGAGTAGTCGAAGGTTGCAATACTTGCGCTGTGGCTTGAGTAGCAACTACATAAACGACATGCATCTGTAAGCAAACAATTAGAGAGTGACAACAAGTCTACTATTCATAAACTGGCCTAAGAGAGCTAACCAGCTTTGGGGGCTTTTTGTGGATACGGGTGAGCAGCCTTCCTCTTCGGTCGAGGAGGAGGTACGTGCTCACTTGTTCCATTCTTCTGCACCTTCAGAAAGTACTTCTGAGCGTGGCTACGTATCTGTAGGACATACTCATTTCATTAGCTCAAGTATAACAAATAAGGCAGGACTCAGGGGTTTAAGTGTTTAAGTTTAACCAATAATCGATTCCATGAAAGAATCAAATCTCATTCCATTTACAACTAACGTGCTAATCCAAACGCTTCACAAATCTTAAATATAGCTAATTACAGCATCTTTTCATACATAGCAACATCAACTGCTTGTGGATCAAGTCGAAGTTACCTGAATGACAGTCTTCGACCCAACAAACGCTTCGATTTTCTTCCAATCACGATCAAATCTGCATAAGAAACAGATCAAATGAGCCTAATTACTCGCATTCTCCAACATAAACTGAACTTCAAAATTCTCAAACTGCATTCATTTACATATCAGACCACATTACTACAAGCACTACAATGCACATAATGTACTCCAGTGTGATCAAACATAACAATGCAAACAAAATCAGATAATTCAGTGCTAAAATTTAATACCAAAAAAAAGTTCTGAATTTCATTCCATCAGGAATCTAGTTAACCAATAATCTAATATGGCTACATGATTCAAGATCCAAATAACTTCATCTCAACATGTAAACAAATGTAACAAATTTACATTCATAATTCACAAACTTATCCAAAATCATTCTTGTCAAATTAATTAGCTAAAAATACAGTCTCAAAAATGCAACTTCCAATATCTCCAAAAAAAAAAATTAATATAAAAAAGTTCTCCAACATTCTAGAAACTTAATAAAAGAAGAGGAAAAACAGAACTTACAGCTGAAGAGCTTCCAGAAACTTGTCATGCTCCTGATCACTCCAGCTCTCTCTGGACTTGGTAATAGTATAAGGCTTCCGAACCTTCTTGCTATTCGGATCCTCCATGACCGACCCGGCCCAACTCAAGCTGACAGGATCGCCGGGGAAGGTGTACAAGTTGCTAAACTCCTGACCCGGCAAGGGATTCGGATAAACTGACACCATTAAAGATCAGCTTCAAGGTTTTGGTTGGTAAATTCTTCTGATAAATATGTGTGTGAAAACAGAGTTTTGAAGAAGTGGAAATTGAAGAAACAGAGTAGTAGTAGAAGATTAAAAATGAATTTATATATTTGGAAAATGAATTAAGAAGAATAAAGACCAACCGACTTTTGATTGATGGGATGGGGTAGTGAGAAATCATGGCCGGACGCGTGGAGGTGCCTGTGTGATACGTTTCTAAAGGTGTTTTTGAGTGCGATGGCAGGATCATTTTCTGCATTTACAGAGTCCGAACCCGAACACATACACACTGATTTACACTCGATTATATTTTAAAGTTATTAAAATTTATTAATTTAAAAATGTTTATCGAATATCGAGTATGTGAAATAGAGTAAATGTGTTAATTTGAACTCATTATTAAACACACATTCTACTATTATACTCGATTAGGGGTTTAACACAACTTCTTAACCGAGTGTCAGACACTCCATTATTAATTGAGACTCGGTTTTTAGACTTAAGCGATTATTTATAGATAGAGATGGTCGTTTTTGGGTTATATCTTTGGGGTTGATCAACGTTCCACTCATATCATATGAAAGAGTTCAATTTTAACCGAAGTAGGATACGGAATGATATAGTAATTGGTAAATTCGTATAATAATTTTAATTTAATTTTCCTATGTTTTTTAGACTAGTCTTTATCTTGAGGTAGGTCAATAGTGTTTTTGGCGCTAGGTTTGACGGATGCAAGTCAAGTTGCCGCGTGTCACGGATAGTAATATAATATTATTATTATTATTATATTAGAGAGAAAAGCTTGGTGGATTACTTACTCTGTTGGCTCATTTTTGAAATGCATGTGTTACTTGTTTATTTCTTCCTTATCTCATTGGTACTACAATACCAATATGTTTGTGGATTCACAATTTCATAGATCCCTAATCCCGCTCCCGAAAAGTTTTTCGATATTTTAGTATTTGTCCATACTAGAAATAACCCGTGGCGATGCCACGGTACAATTTATGCTTTCACGAAATATAAAGAAGTACATGAGTTAAAATTAGTCTAGTACATATTTCTTAGACGCAAAAGGCATAGTGTATTACATCATATAAGAAACTATTTAATTATGAGATGAGTGAAGTAGTGTGACAAACAGCCGTCATCAGTATCTGCAAAAAAAATATATTAGTCATTTACTTAGAAAAACCAAAATACAAATTTATATTAGCAGTTTAAAAAAGAGGTAATCGCAGATATTTACGAAAAATTACCTCAAAGATTACTAAGTACTTCTTTGTAGACCACATTTATAGTCTTATTAGTTGATTGACCTTCCTCATCCAAAGCTAACACCTTAAGTCCTTGCCTGTTCGTAACTCTGGAGAAAGCAACATATAATTGCCCATGACTAAACACAGGATTAGGTAGATATAATCCAACGTGAGCCAGTGACTGTCCCTGACTCTTATTAATAGTCATAGCATAACATACTGAAATGGGAAATTGTCGTCGTTGGAATCTTATTGGGAACTTGGTTATATCCGATGGCTGCAGTACCATACGGGGAATGTAGACCTCCTCTCCCTTAAACTTTCCAGCAATTTGTTGAGCTTGGATGACGTTCGTTCCAATTCCAGTTACAATCAATCTGGTCCCGTTACACAGTTCGGCAGAAGGGTCAATATTTCGCAATAACATAATTGGACAACCGATTTTCAACTTGATGCTATGATTTGGTAATCCAGATGCTTTGATATTATTCAAGAACTCAACAGAGAAGACATCTTCACGATCAACTACAGCATCTTCATCTGGACAGATACTATCAGCACTAAGAAATTCAACGGCATCTCCATCCAA
>JAYMSL010003599.1:0-12216 GCA_036897195.1 Plantago coronopus | reverse complement strand
ATCAACAATTTTGGCTAAGTTTCGAATTTTGTCTACAGATTCATTGATTTTCCGAAGAATGATGATGTTCATAGTATTTTGTCGAAATTAACTTTATTTTCTGATGAATCTCAGTTCGGAAAGTTATGTTTTTGCCTGTCGATTCGTTGGTACGTCATATGTTATAGATCTAGCCCCTATTTATGCGCGTTGATGTCAAAATTGAGTATGTTAGAGTCGGGGGAATGTACGCTGACACTAGTGCGGGTGGTGGAGGTTCCGGGTGGGAGATTAAGTCCATTTTTAAAGAGTGGTATAACCTTAGGTAGGTATTGTCCATGAGCTCATTGACACACGATGGGCCTATCGTACTCCTGTCAAGAAATTGATAGGACGTACGTGAAAGCTCTGGATTCGCCTCTGCTTTGACACGATCCTGTTTTTCACAGAATGTGGTGTATGAGAACTCAACTTCAAGTTCAATATGGTGCTCCTAATTTTGGCCTCAATAGAGAGAAGAGAGTTGAAAACAGTATCTGATTTCTTTCATATTATTGCACTCTCTTGATCTTAGATAAGCAATCATGATAGATCTTAGTAAGCAATCATGATAGCTTATCATCATCAAAATACAATCTTGATAACTTGAACACTTTCATCCTCTGTACCAATTCCTATACTTACACTAGAATACTCCACCCAATATATACCAATACCTTCACACAATAGCCTAGCCACTGCAGGTTTTCAGATGTTTTCATCACATCCAAATAGAAACTCTTACTAGTGGTGTTTCCTTCCATTGCAACACCATCTCGTGTTCGCTGTCCCCTTCGATCTGTACCTTGTACGAATCTTCCCTCTCGTTCACCAAATGTCTAGCTTCTGCCAGGTTTTCTTGGCTGAATTTCCGTCCCTCCAGTCCTGTTTGTCCTCGAATGTCTGTCATTTGTGTTGACCAATCAAGAGGGCACATGAATGGTGCTAGAAACAGACTTTCCAAGGCTGTTCTTGCTTCCACAAGATAACCAGGGAAGTTCATTTCCAAAGATTCAAAAATCGCTTGACAGTGTCTGAAAAACTTCTCAAAATGTGGGGTAGAGCCCGAATTGGTACTCAAACTCTCTACTGCTTCTCCATCACCAAGAATCAACATTCCTGGTAATTCAGCCAAGAACTCTTTTGCAACCTTCACAAACTCGGTTACATGACTTCTTGGCCTTCGTCTACCCATATGTGGAAGTCCCACCATACAATTGAACACCAACCATTCATTCTTCTGCTCTGATCTCTTCATTCTCATTAGATCATCAACAACAACTGCAATCTCCTTTTCTTCGATTACTATCTTTAGGCCGCTCTGGCTAGCATAATTCTGAAGCTGTTCTTTAGTCCTCTCAAAGTCCCAAAAAGATGAGGCGGATTCCTTTCCTGATTTTATCGATGTGAGCCTCAACGCCTTGTGTTTCCGGGCCAGGGCCTCAATCACCTGAGGCAACTGCATCGCTTCTCCCATATCAAAGTCAATCCAATGTATCATCTCCATATCATCAGGCACATTTTCCAAAATAGCTGAATTAGCAACTAAGTGTGCAAACCTCCCGTTCGGCAGGCTTGGGTAAAACACCTTAAAGGCTGCATAAAAGTTCTTGATCGACTCTTGCCTCAGGTATTCACCCTGATCCTCTCTGGACTGGAACAAGTTGTAAGCAACACGTTCACTCGTGTTCCCTACAGGACTGCTTTTCTCCTTCACCGACTGAGCAATTACTTCCGCAAGTTCCTTCTCACCGTTCTCTACAGCCTCTCCATAAGCCCTTAGAAGGTGAAGCAGACTTGAGTAGCTATCCAACATCATATCATCCCCTGGCAAAACTACTGCCATGTCCATAGCAGGAAACTGCACAGAGTTCTGGCTAGAGTCCAACGAGAAAGACGGGCTCCATCCATCACCCTCCATCGTCACCGGAGAAGAGGAATTTCCTTCACTACAATTTTCATTTATCCACTGACAAAAGTCATCAATTTCCCCAGCTGGAATACTATCAATATCCAACTCCATACCTGAACCGGCCAGGATTTCCTCGCCAAAGTTCTCAAAGTCAACGAACTCATCGGTAAGCGTGATAGGGGCATATGAGTTTGACGAATCGTTGGGAGAGGGGTACGAACTGGGGAAATCAAAGCCGTTATCTGCCGAAAAGATCATCGTTTCTTGGTTATAGGGCATGTTGTGATCAAGGTTTGAGGTCACATAGTTGAAGGCAGGCCAAGAGGGAAGAAGCAACTCAGATTGCATCATCTTTGTATATGTGTTATTGCACAGATCAGAGGAGAGGGGGGGAATTACACTGTGCTAACTGAGCCTCTATTTATGCTAACCATAGATGTTGACATGAAGCAATAAACAATACAGAGGAAAGACTACTCTATTGGTCATATATATTGTCCATTATATATTTTAGTGAAGTTTCCTCAAAATTCCTCTTTCATGAAATTTTCTTGGACTTTACATGATAACTTCATCAGGCAAATATTTATCAACTGTGTGTTAAAAAACCATTTGTTGTTCCTTTCAATGTTATGTCTTTTTGTATCTTAGGAAATTAGAGTTAGTACAGGCTTAACATAGAAGTCCATTGGGTCCCAAAGTGTCTTAATCATGGTGATAAAATACTAATACTATTGAAACACATAACAACATAATCCTTCCTCAGCTTACCTACCATAGCCGGTTTTCTTGATAGGGAAATTAACTCGAGTCTCTTACTCCCCAAGGAAAATGCAAGTACTGATAAGGTTTCTAATCCAATAAATCAGGTGCACTACGTGTGCATCAATCGCCCCATTTTCCAATGACTTGTTAGAAAGTACGAACATTTGTGATTCTTCAGATCGAAATGTGGAAATGTGCTTTTGAAACATCATTTTTAGTTTCTTTTCAGCTTGTTGATATCAGAAACTCATGTTTTCTGTTCAAGTAAACACCTTCAGGGAAATTGTTGTTAACAAGAACTATCTTCATCTATCTGTGGATAGGCTTAAACCGAAATCCACCCTTATTTTCTCTGCCCCGGAACAGGACAAATAGATACTAGAATAAGAATCATCTGACTCTGAGTATTCCATCTTACATCCCTTTGTGATTCTTATTGTGGATATTATTATGTCTTATACAGCAGCATTGAGAAAGCCGACATGTCATTGAGTCCACATGTTGTGTTGCCAGCTTACTAACAGCCTGGTTAGTGCTCACAACTTGATCTCAAATCCGATGTTAGTAGTCTCAAACGTAATTTCTTCTGAATATAGAAATATACCACTAATGTCAATACAAAACCATATATGTATATTATGTACTTGTTACATGTACTCATTAGGCTCATACAAAGAACAGGTCAATAGGGATCTGTACTAACATTTTGTAGTACAACGATAATCGAATAAAGAATTCAAGAAGATAACAACATTATTCGTTCTTATCAACAGCTTCCTAAAATCTTTGATAGACCATTCAATAGTTAATGCAGCCGTGACAGATAAGTTTTGTAACATATTTTACGAGGTTATGATCATTTGATCTACACCATACATACACATTACTTGCATGTTTTATTGGAAACTATTGTATGATATTTTGTGGGTGTAATTTTTCACACCATATTTTAAAATTGTGGAGGCATTGGGATTTACTCTTCGTAAATTATCTCTTGAAAAGTGACAAACTCAGGCCATTATTTTAGCTCCTAAATTGACTCCTGATGAGTTTGAATATTTTCTTCAAGGCCAGAAAACGGCATCTCCTCACCTTATGGAATACGTATCTATCGTCTTCATGCGAGAAAACTGAACAATCCTTATCCATTTCACGCGTTGATGATCAATTGATCATCTATTGCTACATGGATTCTGTCAATGAGCTTTTTCCTGTCATGAATACACTTTGCAGTTTGCAGATCATACGATATGTGATTTCCTCAATATAAGCTAAGAATCCATAGTAGTTTGTTAAACAAGTACAGTTTTTACGAGTTCAGAATCATAACAGGACTTAATAATCTTACATATCATATCGCAAACACTTTCAGGACCTCTTATAACTTAGTTTCTTCCATCTGAATGAAGAACCTATAAATTGTTTGACATAATGACTTATTCTGTCTTGTTATTGTCAAGTGTGCATCTAGAATGACATAATGACCTCATAATAGATTAATGACATAATGACCTCATAATGTCTTTCTTCTTGTTTTATGTCGTAACTTGTTCATAATTTCATATCACGATTTCTTCTTGTTTTACGATAAATTAGATGAGACGAAACAGGACTTAATAGTTAATACTGCTACATACCATCTCGTGAACACATTCAGGACCTCATATTGCTTAGTTTCTTCCATCTGAATGAAAACTTGTGCATAAGTTGTTTGACATAATAACTTATTCCGCGTTGTTATGCAACCAGGTTATTGTATAATAATGAAGACCAGAATGGTTGTCTTTCTTCTTGATTTACACTGTAACTTGCTCAGTGCCCCTTTCTTTTCTCTGAGAATATTCATTGTTCTTGTCTTGAACATCTGTCAGTATATAGCTTAGACAATCGTGTAGATAACGTCTTGATCAACATCGAGTACAAAATGATATCTGAATCATGTTGCTATATTTAAATCAATGGCGATTTTGTCATGTTTGAGCTTGCCATCATAGATTTACAGCGAAAATACTTAGTAATGGCCTTTTGCTAATGCTAATTTACCTGGAATCATGACCAGATCTTTTTGCATATTTTTAGAGCCATTGGGCTGTTTTCCTTCTTATTTTATTTCTGTTGGCATGGTATGAAACCTCAAACAGAATCATGAAATGGATGCAGTTTCAATTCAGATGTTTTAGTATCAGGGAGTACAAATGGAATTAGTTTTAATTTTAGGACTCGAATAGAATAAATATTAGTACAAGGACTGAAACGAAAGGAAGAAAACATAAAGGTCGCCAAACTGGAATAAGTGGAAGTACTTGTTCTCTTACAAAATGCGATTTGCTATTAATAGTATAATAAGCGCATCTGTATAGAAGGTTGTACTGGTAGCTTTGTAAGATGTACGCACAAATGCTAGGGATTTTGAAACCGGTAAGTCAGTTAATTTTTGATTATTTTCTTCACTTTCTTCCAATACCATTAAGAAATTAGATTCGTTTATCCAAATAAATAAATAAATAAATAAATAAATAAAATTTGTTTACCGCACAATGTTTATCTTTTCGAACTCAAGTATTTACAGAACTTATAAAGTTTTAAAAGTGACGATTTTTACACCATTATTAATTTAGTTTACAACAGGTCCAGTTTTTGAAAATGATTCAATTCAACTTAATTTCAGTTTTGTCCAGTTCGATCAGTTCAGTTCAGGTATGTGGAGTACGAATTTATACCTCAGGTCAGTTCAATTCAATCTAGTTGAAGAGAATTTCAGGTGAATTGAACAGAGCCTAAGTTAACGAGAACATGTTTCGTTCGCAGTTCTAGTTCCATCTAGTCGGACTTTTCTTCTGGTGCAACAAAGTCAAACTCTTTTTTTTTTGAGATATAGTATTACAATTACAATCGTTTTACAAATTTTTAATTAACAATCACCGTAATGCTCTCAGAGTCTCAATCCAGAGGAAATAACACCCATATACGGGGATCATACCCATAACCTATTAAATCAGGAATGTCTCAGCTACGTACAAGCGCTTTGATGCAACAAAGTCAAACTCGTACTCGTTTTCTCGATACAATGCATCAGACGTGTAACTTCACTACAAGCTTCTCTTTGGTGTTGCCAAAAACCAGATGAGTCAGAGTATATATCCTACCAGATTCTTCATAAACCTTGAGTCATTCTTCTTCCACAGAATTCCTTTTGGAGTTATCGGATGAATATCAGCTGATCAGTTTCATCACACGTAACTGTGATCTGTAGAGACACCTAGATTCCTTGAAGGGTATTCTGTAGAGGTATAATTGGGCCAGCTAAGTGAAAATGCTATAATTAGACACCTAGATTCCTTGAAGGGTATTCCAATGTGGCAGTTTCTTGAAGTAGTAAAAATGGCACAGCAAACAAACCAGACAATGACGGACAAATTAGGCACCTTTCGTTTTCATTATACAGAAATTATGTAGTGATTGATTCCTTCTCAAAATTCTTTATGAATCTCTTTGACATAAATAAAGAACATCTTACAGACTTAGAATACTTATATATCGAAGTTATTGTTGGAAAATCAGGTGAAGTAAAGAAAGACAAAAAGAGAAAATTGTGATTAGACGGTCGTATAGTTCAATGTAATAGTTCAATGTAATGATATACGATAAACTTCGCAAGTAGTAATGATCATAACGGAACTTGATCAGTTAGATCAAAGAAAATTGACTTTAGATGATCACACTGTAGTCAAATGAAATGATATACTATAAACTTCGTAAAAAAATAAACATAATAGAACTTGATCAGTTACATTGACTCGTGTATCAAGTATGAACGCATGCGTGATAAGTGAAAGTAAATGAATGTTACTCATATCATGTATATGTAAAGGTGTTACGTTTTTTTTTCTTCTGAATATTCATATATATGAGAACTTGAAAAGTAAACATATTTGTTAAAGGTCATACTGAAAGAAAAATGACGATATATATGACCGATATATGCTTTAGAATAGTCATCGGTAACCGCATAACGTAGGTAAAGTTTTATTAAACTTTTAACGAACAATTGTACAAGGTGCAAAAGATTTGCACTCGAATTCCAACCTTAAAAAAGTAACAAGACACCCACCGAAAAATAACGCCTTTCAGAGAGGAGACGTTTGAACCGAAATAGGCTAATTCCAATAACTATCGGACCCCTTTTAACTTGTGAGGTATGAAAATGAACCAAATTAGGGAGATTCTAACATTACCCGACGTTCAAGAAATACACAGCTGAGGTGACAAGATTGAAGGGAGTAAAACAACAAATGCGAAAGATGAAAACTTTACTGACCAAACCAGAACCTCAAAATGTCTAACACTCTAGGCTCACCAATAATATCGAGTCACAACTTAAAAGAGTCAAACCACCATATAGTCAAAACCAGAATAACCATTAATAAAACTCAGTTAGTAACAAACCGCTAAAGATACCTGTCAACCAAACCAATAAACATTCAAGTGCGCCTCCTTCACTTATAGTATAATAACGTTACATGCATATAAAAGATCACGAATTCACGATACTCTTTAATTTCCAGTTTTATAATCCATAAAACTCTAATATAAAGCTCTAATCTAGTCATATATGAAAACTATAAATTGACATTCAAGAATTCAACCCATCAAATGGTTAAATAATTAGAGGTTTACATCCACTTAAAGTCATGGTACTAATACTTAATTTATGCTGTGGAATAATTGAGTTTGTGTTTTTCCTGAGATTGAAGGTAAATTTAGCAGCTTATGTTTAAAAAATAGGTGTATTTTCATGTGATTAACACCTGTAGCCATGCTAACGGTCTAATCTCCTACTTAATTATAATTAATTCTGGACTTTGTGCAGGTGTCACTTAGTCAGTGGAAAATGCTCAAGCCTGGTTATATCCTAGGTGAAGAACTGACCACATGAATATACATGGCTCAAGAAGAAAACAAAACCAACATTCCAAACTCTGGCTTTTCAATGAATATTGTAACACCTTTCAAACACTTCTTTTTACCTACCTCAAATAATAACAATAGTTTCTTATGATAAAAGTTCGAAAAATTGTAACTCGTATATGTAGCTTGAGAATATTGTAGTTGCAAGCAGAAGGTTCAGAATTCGAATACTGTTGCATATGCATATGATGTGTTTGCTCCGGAATGAAGTATTGCGATCCAAACTATAAAGAAACATATACACATGTTAAGGTTCTATTTAATTCACCTAAATTCTTTCAAACTGAATTGAATTAACTTAAATATATATTTTAACCACGCGAACATGAACTGGATGGACCTAAACTGATATGAACACAACTTAAATTAAGGTGAAGTAAACATAATTCAAGATTCTATTTGAGTTGGCTGAGAATTTTTTAATTGAATTGACAGAATTAATTTGTACTAAACTATAAGTTCAAACTAAATAAATCTGAACTAAACTAAATTGAAGTGATCCGAACTTAACTGTACGGAATTGAGATTGAAAAAATAGCTTTAAAAATGGTGCCTTATCTAGTTGTATGGATAAATGGCAACTAAAACACCCTCTCATATCTATCAAAATGAAAGCTCACAAGGAATTTAAGTTCAAGGTTCTGTTTGAGTTGGTTGAGAATTTCTTAATTGAATTGATGGAATTGATCTGCATTAAATTATAAATTCAAACTAAATAAATCTAAACTAAATTAAATTAAATTGAAGTGATTCGAACTTAACTGTACGGAATTGAGATTGAAAAAATAGTTTTAAAAAAGGGTGCCTTATCTAGTTGCATGGATAAATGGTAACTAAAACTCCTCATATCTATCAAAATGAAAGCACACAAGGAATTTAAGTGCCGACGAAAGTACAAACCAATTGCATCACAATTTAACATTCCCTCTTATCTTATCCTTAACCTTTTTTTAATCACCAAACCTAATTGTACCTTGACTTACAATTGCAAAAATCCAAAAAGTTAAAACTTCGAATTAACTCTTAAGAACTTAATAGTGAAATTTCCTATCTACCCTTTCCATCTATTTAAATACTGCACCCAAAAACATCAACCTCATCAACTCAAAACTCAACTTTTCTCTAGTCCCTCTACTCACTTCTTGAAAATGAGTCTTTTTGAAATTTATCAACCTAGTTTCATGACTGATATTTCCTCTTTCATGATGCAAGAAGATGATCTTGATATGTCACTTCCTCCATTGTCCTCACCAGAGGATTCCCTTGACAGTTCATCTGCCTCAATGCAGCAGTTTCATGACTCTTTGTGCATTGGTGAACTGCCAAGAGATGATGAGTTTCACATACAGGACTTTGATGTCTTTGGTCAATTCTTTGAGAGTTCTGTCAAGAATCAGACCCCGGAATCCTCAGAGGAAACGAAATGGTCTGTCGGAGTCGGAGACGAAATTCAAGGTTGGGACTCCATGACTACATTTGAGAGTTCCCCCATGGAATTTGATGATCAAATCAATGACCTTCTTAATAGTGACTTGATGGAATCTTTGTATGAGGCTGATGAGAGTGACCAGAGTCCTCTTTCTCATCTAAACCAGTCACCAGTAGATGAGTATGTTCAGTGGAATCATGATCCTGCAATCAATGCAGGTCAAACTTCCATGGACATGACTTCATTAGTCCTTCCATTTGAGGGGATGGAAATTGACAAGCATCTCAGTTTATCTCATCTCCTTGTGGCTTATGCCGAAGCCATGGCGAATCAAGATATCGTGTTAGCAAGAGCGATTGCTCAACGCGTAGTCCAGAAGGTGAGCCTGACCGGTGAAACGATGGAGCGTGTATTTTACTACATGTTCCAGCATCTCAACAGGCAGTCAAGTCACCTAGCTCAAGAGATCTTCAAGAACTTCCATCTGGCCTTTAAAGCAGTCTACCAAATCTTTCCTTATGGGAAGGTAGTCCATGTTCTGGCCAATCAAGCTATCGTGGACGCCTTGCGCAGTGATATTGAGATCCTACACTTGATCGATTTTGACATTGGAGAAGGGGTCCAGTTAGCAACTCTGATGGAGGCCATCAGGCATCGAAACACGGAAATACGAATAACGTCTGTGAAATCAGGTAGAGATGATGATCAAACTAGTCCCCTGATGTGGAAATTTGAGGAGACGAAACGGAGGCTATTGGACCAAGCGAGGTCGTGTGGCCTAAAACTGAAGGTGGAAGAAGTTGCATTGCAAGATTTGGAAAATGATCTAATGAACATGAAAGCTGGAGATAGTAACAGAAACTCATGGTATGTGTTCAACTGCAATGTTGAGCTTTTACACATGGGAAGAGTTCAGAGTAAAAATGATGTTGTACAGTTCTTCATGCTGGCTAAGCAGTTCCTACTCAATGTCAACAAAGGCATGATAACACATGGCAGTGGAGAAGTAAGGCATGATGCTTCAACTTTAAGTAGCTACACTTCATTCCTGGACCGAAACTTTCAGCATTATCAAACCTTACTACAGTCGATGGAGTTCCATTTCCCGAACCAGCTTGGAGATGCAAGAACGACGTTGGAAGGCCTTTTCGTGGCACCTTATGTTTCTGCTGTCGAATGGCACCGAAAATGGGTGGAGGAAAAGCAGGGCGGAAATGCTCGATTCGAAGCAGGCTTGCAGGGGTGGGAGTTGAGTGAGGCAAGCTTGGCTGAGGCTAAGGAAATGGTGAAGGGAAGGGACAGCTTGTATGGTGTGAGATTGGGAAATGGACAGAAGAATGAGGTTGTTTTGGAGTGTAATGGTGTCCCAATGGTGAGGTTTTGCTGCTGGATGAGCTGAGAAAACAGATTTTGGCTAGTGAAAGTAATAAGACAGTAGTCCTAGTACTTGGCAGAAGATGAAATCTGTTCATGATTCTTCAGAAATTCTTTTCATTGTAAATTGTAGATATTGGTAGAAATTCTTGTTAACCAAATGTATATGGATTCTTTCATGTAATATATATTTTTTGAGTTCTTTTTATCATGAGGCTTTTATTAACATTCTTCCTTCTTTTTAGAAAAATTGTGTATCATAAAAACATGTCAGTAAAAGTATGTTTTTCTTAACATTAGAAATTTATATTTTCACGTCCTATGAACGACATACTCATCTTATTTTCTTATATGATATGAATATTTTGTGTTATTTAGAAAAATCATGTATTTTATAAAATTATCTTCGTCCACTGGGCCAAAGATCATGATTTTTGGAATTGGGCCATAGGGTTTCGGGTGGAGTTCTTAGCCCACTTAGTCACTCCAAGATTTTTAAAAAATATCAAATTATTATAAACTATCAAACTAATAAGCAATCAAACCCAGGTCATACGTGGTTCGAACCAACTCCTCTACTATATTACTAGACCACCTTAAACTCTTAGTCACTGCAAGCTAATTCCTACAAACTACAACGTTGGCAAAGGGGAAAATTTGTACTCATTTCCAATTCTTCTAGAATGAAAGCAATAGTTCGTATGTAATATTTTTTTATAGACGCCAACTAAATATGTTCGTTGAGAGTTTCGAATAGTGTAGCACCTCCAAATACAAGGCCCAAATTAAACCCCCTAAACAATGAAGGTGAATTTGACTCTTGACTCAATCAATCCATGAATAAACCATATTTGACAAACAAACCCTATTAGCACCCAAATCTTCCAGTTTCGGACCATATTTGATTTTGAGATTTTGATTTGGACGGAAGTGGAAATTTTGAGATTTTGAACAGCTTGTGATTTTGCTAATCGTAGCCTAATCCGAATGTACCTTGATCCATTTACTCAATTAATCCGACTGGACCTTGGACTAATTGATGTTAATCCGACTGAACCGTGATCTAGTTGACCAAACTTTCCTTCAGAATGTTTTCGATCTCTCAGTGCAAGAAAGTATCTAGAAAGTCTCTCTTGGAATATCTCCGATTATCTTCGTCTAAACGCAATCGGCCAAAATCATGAATGTGAAATTGAGCCATAGTTTTTCTATCTAGCTCAGTTGCCATGGAGATAATTGATGCCAATCAATTAATGAATTGGGAAAATACGTTGATGTATCTCTCCAAGATTATACGTACACCGTTAGCACACGTGAAAACAACAGACCGGTACTACTCATTTCCGCTTCTTCTAGAATGAAAGCAAAAGTCGGCATATAACATCTTCTTGTAAACACCAACTAAATATCTATATTAAGAGTTTTGAATAGTGTACCACACTTCCGAATATAAGGCCCAAAACCTCTTAACAATTGATGTATCACTCCAAGATTATACGTACAAAGTTAGCACACGTGAAAATAACCGACCGGTATTCTACTCATTTCTGCTTCTTCTAGAATGAAAGCAAAAGTCGGTACATAACATTTTCTCGTAACGCCAACTAAATATCTTCATCAATAGTTCCAAACAGCGCACCAACTCCAAATACAAGGCCCAAAACCCCTCAACCATATAGCCATATAGGTTAATTTGACTCTTGACTCATGACTCAATCAATCCATCCATATGAATAAACCATATTTGACA
>JAYMSL010003598.1:0-12216 GCA_036897195.1 Plantago coronopus | reverse complement strand
ATATAATATAAAAAAGTGTGATATAATTGTGGTAGTATAATATCAATATGGTATGATATGAGTTGGGTAATATTGTGATAGTTAATGAAATTACGTAATTGGTTGTATATAGTGTGGAGTAGGATAGTGCAGCAAAAGTTAAAACTTATCAAACACAAAATATTGTATCTGTAATTGGACCGACGCCTGCAATTTTCTACATGTTAACGGTAGAAATAATTAATATTTATGATAAAATAATTTGTATATACATTCTTAAAAGATGATATTTTTAGGTGAATTATTTGAATAGTATGATGGTCTTCAACCATCATTTTCCATTAACTACTTCCGTCAAATTTATGTATTCACATTTTTAAGAAAATATAAAGTAAAATAGAGAAAAACGAGAAATAGGGTGTATAAAGAATATGATGAACAACGAGTTGGTGTATAAAGTAGGTGATATGGTGTATAAAGTGTGTGAGATGAGATATAATTTTCATTTAAGAAGATGAGATTGAGACGGATGGATCATGGATCATGAAGAATGATCTAATTAATGATTGCACTATGATAGGTGACAAAGCTTCGATGCGGCGGGTTCGTTCTTGGAGCTGCCGTGCACCATGCGATATGTGACGGGATTGGAGCAACGTTGCTTTTCAGTGCTATGGCTGAGTTAGCTCGCGGATGTAGTCGGATAACAATCGACCCGGTTTGGGACCGGGTTGAATTGCTTGGGGCAACCAAGCATGGTAATGTTGGTACATACCCGGTACACGAACTTTTGGATTTGGATAAGGATTTTATTCCTTATGGAGATTCGGGTAAACGGATCGTCAAAGAATTTGTTATTGTAAAAGACGAGCGGTTGGACCATCTCAAAAGAGCCTTGTATGACAATTCTGGCTTCAAGTTTACCACTTTCGAAGCTCTTGCTGCTTTCGTCTGGTGTGCAAGGTAAGTTAAATACTCCACTTGTTTGATTCAAAATCTAATTGTTTATGAAAAATGAAGAGAAAATTTTAAAAACTCATTAATTTTGAGATCGATTGGATCAAGATTGTCTGATCTGGACCAATTCGTCACGGTTCAAATCCATATAATCACTCGTACGTTCAAAACGGATCTGGTAGGCTTGGTAAAATTTGTCCAATTCGTGAATCTACATTCAATTGGTCCAGATTTGGATGAAAAGATTGCAGATCCAGATTAGATACCAAAAATTTCAAAGAAAGGTGGTGGGTCGGGGGTTCGGATCATTGCCGATCCAATCGTGTCCAAATTCACAAGATCACTGGAAGGTCTAAAATGGATCTGGACCCGATTGGATCAGCTAGGATCTAAACCGGATTGGACATTTCATTATTTTCATCCGAATCTGGATCAGATTGGCCTTATGCTCAATTGAATTAGTTTTACTATGCTTAAGCCCAGTTACCTTTGATGCAAAACAAACAAGCTCCAATCCTTTCTTATTTTTATGGAAACGGGAATTTTTGAAAACGACAAAGGGTGACTCACACCCCTTATTACTTGGCGTTTTTCTTAACCTTAATATATAGAGGCTTGGAAATACACACGAGTTAAACACCAATAAGCAAATTGTGTCGTTTTATACTACTAGCTAGCCTTATTAAGATCAAAAAAGTTACCAAGTCAAACATGCATATATAGCTGATAAGATTAGTGCTTAACAGAAGTGATAAATTTAGCTAATTACTGAATATTTCTGTTTGGAATTGGCCAGGACTATAGCCTATGAAGTACCTGGAAATGAGAAGGTAACATTTGCATACTCAATAAACATAAGAAACCTGGTGAATCCACCGTTGCCAGCGGGCTACTGGGGCAACGGGTGCGTTCCAATGTACATCCATCTGACAGCAGAGGAGCTAGTGAAGCAGCCAATATGGAAAACCGCTGACTTGATAAAAAAGAGCAAGTACAATGCCACTGACAATTATATACGTTCGTTTATCCAATTTCAAGAAGAGCATTACAACGACGGCATAATAGCAGGGAGGAGAGTGAGTGGATTCACGGACTGGCGACACTTGGGGCATTCGGCAGTAGACTTTGGATGGGGTGGCCCTGTTGCAGTGGTGCCCCTGTCTAGACATTTGCTGGGGAGCAATGAACCTTGTTATTTCTTGCCCGGAAAGGAGGGGATTAGGGTGTTGGTTCATTTGGAGGAAAGTGCAATACCAGGTTTTAGACAGGAAATGGACAAGTTAAAGAATTCTAAGCAGCTTGACGGATATATGTCATCTTTGTGAATTGTGACCAGTGCTTGTTCATGTAGTTCTGCAATTTTATATTCAACTCCCTTTTTAACATCTTACCTTCTCTTTCCTTTTCTTATCTTAGAATTAGACCTGTTGAGATAACGCAAATCAAATCGGTGGAAAAAGTTCTCTTTCTTTTTCTTATCTTAGAATTAGACCTTTTAAGATAACACAACACAACTTAGTAAAGTAAGAAAATCTTCCAACTCCCACCAATAGGTCGGGACCGTTGGAGGTTAGATTCACCCTTTTACGTTTTCAAAAAGGAATTAGACCTCTTAAACTTTGTGTGACTAGTCACAACAAAACTTGCAGATTGATTATTACTAGTTGTTGCATTTGTCATAGTAGTTTATGTATAAGTATTCCTTGTTGTGACTCGAACTCCTCCTCCACTATACGTTACTACTTTATTCTTCAAGTGCGTCAATCAATTGCAAACACTTGTTGGCTTATTGGCTTTTAAACGGTAAATTTGATTATACATTTGCAATTTAAATTCAGAAACCAAAATTTTGAATTCCAAACAAAAAATTACTGATTGCTTCGATAAATCAATTAAGAACTGTAGCCCCTTAGTTGGGTTTCTTCTTATGAAATTCTAGTGATAGTGTCCAATTTAAGTATAGCAGAAAAACAGCCAAATAATTATAAATACTCCAGGTCAAATTATCGTTTAGATGACAAAGTTATATATATTATGTCGTATTTGTCATTATTTCGACAATTGATTTACTACATTACAGTTCCAAAATTCACTAGACAAACCAAAATATTATTTAAAATGTATTTGCGTTTTTAACCAAAGTCCACGTAATTAACAAAATGTGGAAGGGAAATAACTAAATCCACAAACTTCAGGATTCTAGTTCACAAATCAACCGAAATTTTTGAATAAGACCATTAGCACCCCTCGCGTGCCTTTTTTACGAATTCGGCTCCGAAACCGCGGTTTTCGTTTTGTCTCCCACATTGGGGAGCTGAATTCGGTTGCCACGTAACTTTTTTTAAAGATTGTAAATGAAAAATGAAAGCTCCAAATTTAAAAATTGAGATGAGACGAAGTATAGTTGAGATTAAAATCAAATAACACACTAATCTATGCGTTCCAGAAGGTGTGACGAAATATAGTCGAGATTGGTGTCTATTTGTAGATTTGAAAAAATAAATATGTTGGTTATTTATATTTATTATAGCATTTTTTTTGCAAAAGTTATGGACGTTTTAAGAAGGACGGAGGTTTTTAATTAAAAATAAAAAAGGACACTTGGGTTGGATGCTGCCAAGTTTGGAAACCGCGGTTTCCTCACCACGTGCTAAACAAGCGTGGTGGTTGTTGCAATGTGGAGATTATTGGGGCACTACAAAAAACATCGCGTTTACCGACGAATTAATTCGTCGGTAAACCCCCACCGATTCGTCGTTAAATCGTTTACCGACGAATTGGCGACGAATAAAACTCTGTCGGTAAAACGTTCGTGGGCAAGGAGTTTACCGACGAATTGGCCATTCGTCGGCAACTAGCGACGAATTAATTCGTCGCTAATTAGTTTGACCGAGATTTTAAAAAATCCAAAAATAAAAACAATTTTACCGACGAATAAGCCATTCGTCGTTAAATTTAACGACGAATGGCTTATTCGTCGGTAAATCTCTTGACTTTGTCAACGAAAGTGTGTTGACTTTGTCAACACTTTTAACGACGAATGGTTTATTCGTCGCTAAATATAACGACGAATAACCCATTCGTCGCTAAATTGTGTTGACAAAGTCAACAACATTTAGTGACGAATGGTTTATTCGTCGCTAATTTTTTTTTAAAAAAAATCTTCCTAGAAATTTAGATTATATTATGAATGTGCTAAAAAAAAATCAATACGAAATTAATATAGCTGAAAATGTATTTTCATATAAAATAAACCGAATTCATAAAGCTACAATTCGGAAATGACAAAACAAGAACGTGCAAAAATTCGAAAATGTACGAAACACAACAAGAACGTGCACAAGTACGCCTAGACTAAACTACATCTACATAGAAGGAGGGGACTGAGTCTGGCCGGTCATTGCCTGGATCATCTCCATCATCCGGGCAATTGTCGCATTTTGGGTGGCAATCTGTTCTTGTTGGGAGGCAACGAGTTCCTCCGTCTTTGATTGTTTCTCCACCACCGCCTTCAAAACCTTATCACGGGAAGAAACAGATCCGCCAGTCGAAGTACAAATCTCTCGGCCTATATTGCGGCCCAAGCTCCCGAGACCATACACCTCCCCTTTTTCGTTGGGAGGGTTCACTGAGATAAAGTAGTCATTCTTCTTTTCCAATGTGAGGTCTTTTTGGTTCCCATACAGTGCCTCCACCTTCTCCTGAAAGACGACATGATTTAAAATGTTAGAGTTGGAAATTATTTGCAAACGGGGAACATTGAGCATGTATTCCAACTGCATAAGTAATAAAACAATATGAAGACTTCAAAATATAATTAACACTACAGGCAATGCCCCAGACACATATACTTGTACATATAAAATGACAATAGATGAAAAATTTACACTGAAGGCAATGCCCCAGACACAAATACTTGTAAATTATCAAACTGACACTACAAAAAATTAAAAGCTTAGCGACGACAATGACTAATATAAATTAGACTTGTAGAAACTAGGAACTAACCGCAATCATTTGAGCGTGGGGGTCAGTCCATTTTCCTGCCTTGCACTTGGCTTCATAGTGATACTCGAGCAATGTCTTCTCCAGCCCCTTCAGTTTCTGTTTACCATATAAGTTGTAAAATATTAGTACGAGAGCATTGATATACAAAAAAATAAACATATTTGATTAACCAATTAAGAAATACACTTACATCACTAGCCATTCGAGTAGCCGATGACCGTGAGCCCATATGATGTTTTGCTGTGCCTTTCCCATCTTTTGGCACGGTTTTCCTGTTGATCGAGTTCTTCCAGGCCTTATCCTTTTGATGAGGATCTGCCCAGTGGTTTTTCCATAGTGGCCAATCACTCTCTAAAATGAAATCAGGTACTATCCCCCTTTTCTCATATTTTTCCTTCATATCCGATATGAAGCTCGAGTAATTTCTTGAAGCATGAGCGATGAAGCTTTCAAACAGATCATAGGTGAGAGCGTTGGGTAGATAATAATACTTCTGCAGTCCACAACATTTGAATCATACAATTACATGTTAATGTTAGTTGAAATGAAAACAGACAATAGTACAGGCAATGCCCCAGACTCTTATAGACTTGTAAGTAAATGTGAGACTTCAAGAAATCAATTAGACTCACATACAGACTTCTTAAAATCTTACACTACAGGCAATGCCCCAGACTCACATACTTTTAAATACTACAGAATTAGTAACATAAGACTTACCCTCAGTTCATCAAAATATAGCCCTATGACCCAACCTGGCAGGTGTGACCAGCAGTCTCCGTTTGGGGGTGGAAGCATCTTCGTCTCAAAACAATCTTTGAGGTGGTCAGCAATTTTCGGGCCAAATAACCTATTCAACATGATTACATAATAAATAAAACAAATTAGTACACACATCATATTATTAGAAATTATTTAATCAACAAATGAAATAGTACTTACTTGGTGCCATTGGGAAACAGCACAGGTTTCCCCTTAAACTTCGCCCCTTCAGTCATCGTGGTGTAAGGGCATCCATCGTCTGGGAGATCCAAAGGATCCCTCCACAGGCGTCTGACCGTCGAGGTAGCTGTCTGGCTAGTACCACTAGTACGACTCCCTGGCGGAGTCCATGACGGAGTCCCTGCCGGACTCCCTGACGGAGTCTACGACATTACTGTCCTGATCACTACCATCATCCTCCTGACCTCCGGTGGCTGGAGGATCACCTGGAGCACGGAGGGCTGGATGGATGTAATAAACTTTCTTGAACCTCGGCATCTGTAAATAAATTGGAAAATATATCAATTAGTACAATTTCAATAAAAAGATAACACATCAATAAAGTAATATGAACACCAATAAAGTGTCAATTATATGAACATCAAAATGAAATATGAACAGATAGTAATACACAAGTCACATCTAACTAATAATCACTCTTACCCACTTGGTCAACTAATGTGTATTACTAAGTCTGACCCGTACTCCCAATTAAATCATCCTTTGCATTATTCGGTGGCCCCCCAACTAAGTCATCTGTCTCTAAGTCGACATACTCATTCTCGTGTAGACGCAGGTTCTCATCAGGGGCATCGACATCTCGTTGTGCTTGCTCATCCACATCATCTTCTTGGTATGAGTTCGTGATTGAATCATCTTTCTCACAGTACTCCACCTTGGCGCGAGCCCGTATATGTAGTGCAGCTACCCAATCCCCCTTCTTAGCCTTCGTGGTACTAGGGTAATCGACATACACTACTTGGCGTGCTTGAGACGCCAATATGAAAGGTTCGTACTTACTGTATTTCTTCTTTGGATTCACTTCCATCATTTCATACTTCTTATCCTTCCTGGTACCCTCTAGAGTAGGGTCAATCCAGTCACACTCAAACAAAACAGTCCTCTTCATAGGATACCCGCTGTATTCGAGTACTACAATTCGTCTAAGTGTGCCATAGAAATCATAGCACTCTTCTCCATGTTCTTTCACTCCAACACAAACCCCAGTGTTGCATGTAGCCATACCCTCGTTGTGTTCTTTCGTTTGGAACCTAAGTCCATTAACTATGTAGGACTCGTATGTACATGATTGGGGAATAGGCCCCATCGCAAGGGACCGCAAGTAAGGACAATAGACCTTGTTTGCAGGGTCCTCCACATAAGATTCAAACCATTTTGGAAATTCAGATGCCAATGATGACTCGAACAGATACTCAATCGTGTCATCAGCCATAACACGATCATTAGTCAAACATCTCTCCTTGAAGACCCTGCACGCGGTTATAGTTTTAGTTTAAGTAGTGTTGAAATGTAATTTGTATGTATTCACCATAAAGAAGTTTCCATAGTTACTTACCTAGCAAAAATCTCAATGAACGGATCTACATCAGAACAATTCTGTAGGATGTAATGGTGAGCAGCATTCCGCTCTTTATGGCTTTAAAGTTTAACCACTAATTAATTCTCAAACTTTAAAGTTAATTAACCACACATGGGAGATAATTAATCAGATTCTTCTTACCTAGACACAGTAGTATGAAAAAGGACATTTTTCAATTAAAGAGTAAAAAAAGATGGGAGAGCCAAATAATAAAGGCCTAGTCATTGTTAAACATATAGATACTACACTAAGTAATAGTGCTGCTGCTTATCATCTTCTATGTGTTAATCACCTCTCATACTATTCAACCCCTGAAAACTAACTAGGTGATCATTCACTGATCAATTATGAATTAAAGTTGTCTACATGTGCAACTGTGCAAGGGAAGCAGAAAACCATATACTTAGAAATTTAACAAATGCAACAAAATAAAATCTAACAAATGCAACAAAATAAAATCTAATAAAATTTAACAAATGCAACAAAATTTGTCTCCCATACTTCACACCACAGCTAAAAACTTCACACTTCACAAACCCTAAAACAACCAAAACTATACATTTATTCCATACAGGTAGATAGAAGGATTACAAAATTAATCAAGTAAAGAAAGATCTCTGTCAAACAAAGAGTTTTCCGACAATGAACTACCAGCAGTACGAATACAGGAGAGAAAGATCCACATCAAACTCGAGCTAGCACTCCTTCAAACTACTAACAAACTAATTCATTATACGTGAATCTACTAGATTTAGAATCCACAGTAAAGATCGAAACAAAGAAGTACAGTAAGATCGAAACAAAGAAGTACAGTAAGATCGAAACTAATTCATTATACGTGAATCTACTAGATTTAAAATTCAACCTCATACTTTCCAGCAAAGATCGAAACAAAGAAGTACAGTAAGAACAATTAATTACGTATAGAAAGTAGGGATAGAAACCTGTAAATCAGTAGATGCGATCCTACTTGCCTCAGTAAACCTAGCCTCAGCAGCCTCAACAGGAAATGAGATCGAAGGAGAGGAAACAACCTTGAATGCGGAAGAAATCGGCAAATCAAAACGGAGATGAAGAAATCGAATTGGGTCAAATTTCTTCCTACCTTCCTACCTTCCTAGGGCTCGAAAACAACAACCAAACAGACGCAAATCAAAACCAGTCGCTAAATACCTAACGGAGATGAAGAAATCGAATTGGGTCAAATTTAGGTTTTTTAAACATACCTTGAATGCGGAAGAAATCGGCCATTGATGAAGAAATTGATCGGTGGGCTTTGTTCCTTACACCATTAGCTTCGATTAGACACCAAGAACGGAAGATTTGGTGGAGAAATGACGGAGATATGGCCGGAGGTTGGTGGTGACGGGCGGAGAGAAGAAGGGGAAGAAGAATCAGAATAACGTATTCTGCTAAGTGCAGATATTTATGTATTGGGTTTTAGCGACGAATGGGATTCGTTGCTAAGCTGGCGACGAATGCCATTCGTCGCTAAACTGTTTTTTTTTTTAATTTCTTATTTATTATAAAATTTACTTTATTAATTATATAATATTAATATTTTATTATAATTAATTTATTCCACATACATCAAAACGTACGTACTTCAGAAGCAATCACTACCACGAAGTTAAATAATTTCCATATTTATATAAAATAATATTATTTATTATATTTTTATTCATTTTTAATACTTTATATTAGTTTAATATATAATATCGACACATACGAGTACAAAGGCAATACCATCCATTAAGTGGACATCGATAATATTCGTTGGCTGAATCAGTTCATTGTACATGATCACATATGTAGGAGTTACATTATATATATAAGTTCAACCATATACGGTTGAGATACATCATATAACATCAATCGAATCATTATCTAATCAAACATAGTGCTTAGTATCAATTTATTTTTATAAATATAAGTTGAATACATCATCGGGGACTCAAATATGTATCAAGAACTCCGAAAATCATATCAGAATTCAATAAATATTAATATATTGGAAAAAAGATCTGGCGACGAATGGCTTATTCGTCGCTAAAATAGCGACGAATAAGCCATTCGTCGCTATGTTAGCGACGAATGGCTCATTCGTCGCTGTTTTAGCGACGAATAAGCCATTCGTCGCTACCTATACCGACGAATAGGCCATTCGTCGCTAACATAGCGACGAATGGCTTATTCGTCGGTAAAAACCCTAAAATAATTTTTTATTGAAGAGGGTTTAGGGTTTAGGGTTACTAGCGACGAATGGACCATTCGTCGCTAAAACTATATTTAAATTTTTTTCCTTTTTCTAAAGTTTTTTTTTCATTTTTTATTAATTATAGCGACGAATGAGCTATTCGTCGCTAAAATTGATTTATTTTTCCCTTTATTTTTGTTTGGTCAACCAATTTAGCGACGAATAACTCATTCGTCGCTAAGATTAGCGACGAATAACTCATTCGTCGCTAAAGTTTGGTGAATTAAGAGCTAATTCGGCTGGAGTTTAGCGACGAATTAATTCGTCGTTAAACACCCACCGATTCGTCGCTAGTTTAGCGACGAATCAATTCGTCGCTAAATGGTCGGTAAACAGCAGCATTCTTGTAGTGTTCACACACAACTGACAACTTAGCCAAACAGAATCCAGATCCAATATCAAGACAACTAAATAAACTTTCATACTAATCAGAAAAGAGGACAACAATTCAATCAAGTTCATTAATGCAAATTTTACAAGAGAGCGACGATTGAAGCCATTCGCTTGGAACAAGCTACGAAACAGAGCAAAGCAGGACAAGAACAGGGTATGTCTCATCTTTTGCTCTCATCATCCAAAACCAAAAAGAAGCAGAATGTTGGATTGCATACATCAAGTTGAATACAGCAAGTGGAAGTGGAGCCAAGACCTAATAGGCAAACCTCCCTGGGCTACTCCATATATCCCATCATATTTAAGATTTATGTGTAATTAAATCACATAAAGCACCAGGTAGAAGAACTAATCCAATGTGAAAATGCACATGATAATAAAAGAGTGCAGTTACAGAGAACAAATATGAAAAATGTACCTAATCAGAATTTCAGCTCTTTAATGTTTTGCCCTTCTTATTCACTGCCATCCTGAAAATGAAAACGAGTAAACGACATTTTATATCATCATACCTCTTACAGTCTTACTATATCATATAAAGCTTCATTATCAAACACCATAAATTCATCACCATAAAAAGAAATAATATTTGAAATTGCTAATAGAGAGGACATGTTATGCTTCAGTCAACAAGGAGTTTTAAGAGAATGGCTTCAGAATTGACTTAGGCAAATAGTGAATTACTGGAAACGGCAAAAAGGATAACCTGTGGGATGTAGGAGATTATTCAACAGCTCATCCCTTTTATCTTCTGATTTTAAAGCTTCTGGATTGGTATTAACCAAATGGGTAAGTTTGTCCTACAAAATTGAAACAAAGTCAGAATATGTCTTCATGGCATGCATTATCTAAAGAACTATTTACTCTTAAAAAGAAAAAGAAACTAAAACGACATACAACAAACTTTTTGAAAGAACATAATTCTTCAAAACAAGTAAGTACCTGCATGTTATCAAAAAAAACATTATGCTTGTTAGTTGTTAGTTGTTAGTTGTTAGAATAATAAAGGGAGGATGCAAAATTCAAAGCCCAGGAATTCAATTGTATCTTTTAGCAAGTAGTAAGGAAAATTTGTCATGGTCATTTCATTCAAAGATGATAGGTTCCTTGGAGTCATGAGGAACGCGTAGAATTCATCAACAGTTCCTTTTATAAATGTTCACACTAATTCACACCAGGAATCAGTACTTAACTCTCGTTCTTATATAATTCAAGCCATCTGCAAATGAATCAAAGTATCTACTGCTATCACACTTCAGATTAAAAGCATCGAATTCACTCGAAAATGAGATCTTTTATGTGGATTATCGTTCTTTTCCTGCTTCTTCTCATGCTGGCTTTTAAACCTCAAGCAAGAATTCTGTATGCAGGTATTCATCTTACCTGCTTAATCTGTATTTACTCATCATTGGGAAAGATAAATCCAGAAAAGACACTCAGTTTAACCACTTAACTGGAGTATTAATTTGTAAAGAGTGGCAAATTCACTTCTGCACTAACATGTAAAATTTCACTAAAATTCATTATGAAAGAGTGGCAAATTACATAGAATTCTAGATTCTGGTATAGTAGCCCAGAATTGCTCTAGCATGTACAATTTCAATGTTCTGGCCAAACACTACAACACAGATAACAAAATTAAAGCTTTCAGCTACACACTCACGACACTGAAACCGAAATTCTCGAAAACACAGTCCTATCAAAAATCTGAACTTCAAAACGATTGAAGTCTGAACCTCTTAAGTAAAAAATCTCCTATCTCAATTTCATAAGTAAATTCAACAAAAAACATACAAAACATTTGCCAAGTATTCTAGAATCTAGAGTACATCCTATCAAGTCCTAAACATTCCTGTTTTTCGTGAACCTAGACCTGAATCAATCGAATCAAAATTCTCAGTTCAATGATTAAACAGAATGAACTTTCAGTCAATACAGGTAGTAAAAAGTTGTATTGTTCCAAAACTTAACTTTGCTAGCATCCTCGAAAACCATACGAATTCGATTTAAGTTTGAACCTTCTCCATAAAACAATCTTTCAGTTAATTCAGTTTCATAGGTAGCTTTAGCAAAAACAATCAAAACATTTGCAAGTACTTTCACCACCAGAAGAAAATAACAGATTAAAAATTTTTTGTATAAAGCTTCAGTTCAAATGCAATCTAAAATACTAACATGAAGCCCCAAAGCGAATAGGTAAAGTCAAGAGTTGTGACGACAGGAACACAATCTAAAAATGGAAGTTTATAAATGCCACTCA
>JAYMSL010003597.1:0-12219 GCA_036897195.1 Plantago coronopus | reverse complement strand
AGACTGGTCCTTCAAAAGGTCATACGCCAACTCATTTACGAAATTTTGTAGAGCTAAGAAGCAGACTTGCATGTAGCTTGGCAGTTGATCCATTGAGTCGGTATCCCATCTGGCGAACATAAAAATTATAAATGTTAATCCGGCGAAATGTTTGGAAAATGCAATGTTTATCCGGGTTCAAAAAAAATTAGAAAGTCGAAATAAACAAGTCAAACTAACCTTCGAATGGCATCAGTGTATTGTTCTAATTCTTCCAGGGTTCCATAAATGTCGTACATGTCATCAATTACCGTGAGAAAAACGATAAGCTTCGTTGCCATAATTCGCAAGTCTCTATATTGAGGCTCGAAATGTATACCAAGTGCCCAAAAGTAACATTCAACGAGCCTATCTCTTGCAAATGGTAGCTTTTGTGCAAGGCCCATATTTGACCACCACCTGTTTTTCAAAAATTAAAACACGAATTAAACTACGTTCGATTCTTAAAAAAATATCTGAACTTAACTGAATACATCTGAACTGAACTAGACAAAACTGGGTTTAAAATGCACTGAACATCGTCTAATACCTTGAAACGTGTTTTAGTTCCTCTTGGTGCATTGCCTGAAGCATATTGAAGTCGAGTCTGGCAAACTCAATTAGCACTGCGCGTTTCATATCATTTCGCGTCTCGTATGTTTCAATGTGCGGCCTAGTATGTGGTCTTGGAACCCTCCAATGATATGGGAGTCTAAGGCGGATCTGATTATTCGACCAAGGTTGTCCGATCTCGAGTTGCCATCAAGATATTTATGTAGTAAACCCATGGCAAATTCTCTTGCTTCCTCCATGATTTCCTCTCCTTCTACTAGTAGATAAGAAGGCTTCATACAATTGGAGTAGTCCTTCTGTCTCATTTTCAAGGCTTAATCTGAAAGAACCATTACCATCCTTGAAACAATCGAACACATCTGCAATGTATAGAGACCCAAGCTCGTCAATTAGTTGATAAGTCATAGAGTAAACTGCATACCTACTCGAATTATATATGAAAGACCGCAGTATTTTTTACGTACCTATGGGTACGTGGAATCCATGTTGCCTGAGGAGCCTGAACTGAAGAGCTACAGTGAATAAATTGCTCTCACTTGTCACATGATCATGACTATCATAAATTCGAGTGAGTATATGCTTGATCTCATCCTCAAAGTGATAAGATATTCCAAGTTTTTGCAAGTCATCAATCTACTCTAGTTGATGACTAACTTGGTCATCCTGCTGGATGTTCTGTAGCATCATCTTCACCTGCGACTTCAGCTCCGATGCACGTTTCGTGCATCTCTCCCCCTGCACATACAATAATTAATTAATAAGTCGTAAATTTAATCATGAACAAAAAACATTGCAATAGTTGTACATATATAGAGCATTTAGTTAATTACTCAGTACTTACCAAGTAGTATTCGCAAATATCGAAAGACTGAATGAACTCAGAGTTCCATTTACTGGGCTTGTAGTTTGCTGAACGTCTTACAACGTCTGGCAGGCTAGGCGTCCCCGTCACATTACTTTGCTGCAGGGCAACACATTGTACCGCTGATGTACGAAATGCAAGCCGCGATGGTGGAGAAAAAGATGAGGAGTATTTGGAATTCGATTTCTTGTTCAAGGACAAAACATTGCTGGTATATGGCTTGTTGAGGTTAAACGTAGCCATTGTGAATCTTGTTTCCAAGTAAAATGGAAGTGTATGTATAATACTGGATGTTGTTATGTATGCTTGGTGATTTCAGTAGGCACTATGTGACATATATATAACTACTCTTCTTGCATTATTTTATCCCATGTTCATTTCCTCGAACAAGGGATTAGGATTCAAAAATCAAAATACTAGAAACGTGACACTACAAGAAATTTGGCATAAGATGGCATTTAATTAGTGGCACTTGGCCCAAATGCCCCAGGTGTGTGGACTTGTGGAGCGGCCCACGACGTAAGACGACACGTTATTAAAAACGCCGACTTATGCACGTCTAAGGCGGCATCTTCTTCTGAAACGCCAACGGGTTCCTTTTCCCTCTCCAATCTCAGCTTCACTTTCACTTGATTCCGTTATTCGTTTCAGTCAAGTTTTAGAGCGATAGCAAAAATGTCATCAGCTGATTCTCCCCTCTTCGTAAATGGGGAAAAACCTAGTTCTGATTCAATTCGGTGAAGGTTTGCACCACCGTGACACGCCACAGCCACCGGAGAAGGTTGTTGCTACAAAAGGTTATCGATTTCTGATATTTATTGATCTTTCGTTCAATGATTAATTGATGCAGTTTTCTTACTTTTTATCGTGAAATTTTGAATGAATTCATCTCCTAATTGTTGTTTTGATGAGTTTGTTATGAATTGAATTGACTTGTTGTGTATGTGTGTGTAATGAGCTCATTATGCCACTGAATTGGCCGGATTGTTTATGATCTGGAAGAAATTAACAGTGAAGGTGTTGATCTCTATTTTATGTTAAACTGAGATTGAAATGCAATTGAAGCTGAATTAGAGAACAGAAGTTTGTTTGCCTTGACTGATTATTTGAGTGGAAGAATGATGGTGTTCACTTTTACTACACTGTCTGGTCTCTTTTTCTTTTTTTTCTGATTTTGTTTAGTTTGAGTTGAATAAAATTATTCTGTTTTGTGTAGGTTGAGAGATTCTAATGTTGTGCTCTGTGTTATCAGATAGGGAAGTAACATATATCACATAGTAAATCTCTTTGATGAATGGTCAATATATAACTTTATCTCATTTAAAACTCTAGAACTAGTAAAAAGGTGTTATATCTATACATTTGTATTAGTTATACAGCAATTGAGTTAAACATACAGCAGGCTAGTAATTCGAATATATGCATCACATGCCAAATATATATAGTTAATAGGATGTTCATGTTGGCAGGAAGTTGGTGCAAGTCTATAATAATTTAGATTGTATTGACTTTATTAGTAGTAGGCTGATGGTTAAAGTCTCGTGAAGCACTTGTACTACGATGTACTAGTCTCTTTTTCCTTTTTATGAATTTATTTAGTTTCAAAGTTGAATAAAATTATTCGGGTTTGTGCAGGTTGAGAGGTTGGTACAACACATTTTCTCTGCACCACTAGAAATATTAGATCAATTATAATCTGCAGAGGAACCTTGTTCAGCTTAAATCTGTATTTGTGAAGTTTTAGACTGACTTGTATTCTCTTTTATTTGAATTTTCTACTATTTTAAAGCTTTTGGTCACCATCTTATTGTTTTTTCCATCTCAAGAAGCTGCTAATTGACAGTTTTTGTGTTTGTTTTGAGTTGCATGATTGATTGTTCTTGTAGCTGTTAAGGTATTTGGGTTGATCCATGAGGTTTGGGAGTGATTTTAGGTTGTTTTAATGTGCAGGTTTTCTCTTGATTTTGCTTGAAGAAAGAATCAGGTTAGCTGTCCGTTTCTGTTCAGCTCACAACCGGTAGTTGTACTTATAAGACTCAGGTTAGTTGCCTGGTAGTTGTACTTATATTATCAGAGTTTTTCAAGAACTAGATCCCACATAAACAAACATACAGCTCACATACATGTTCTGATCAGCTTACAACTAGAGTAGTTCTTCACTAATTGTAGAGGTACACATGCATCTGATTCAGTCATGCATCATTCACAATATTAATAGGAATCTGATTGATCCTAAATTGGTGCTTACTGAAACCAGGGGACTAGTATAGAAGAATTTGTAATTTTTGTGTATCAAGCAGTACTTACCAATATTCTCTCATGAAATTCTTCCTTAAAGACAATTCTTTCTTTCTCTCATGAGATTTTTTCTCTGTGGGGTACTTTCCTTTTTCTTTTCTTGCTCAAATCTTGAACTGGTGCATTTAATATTTATCAAATTTTAGTAAATATTTGCCAAAGTTTTTCTGGAATTTTATTTATGCTGTAGTAGTTTGTTGAAGTAATTAGAAAAGGTAAAGAAATAATGTGAGGAAGAAGAGAGAAGACCGCGTGAATATAGGTGGAGGAGCCTGGAGATGTGTGGTGTAGTGCAGTTGTACACGATTGTCAAAGCTTCCCATTAACTCATTGCTTCATCTTCAAACCTAATAATTATTAGAAATTATCTTTAATAATTCCACATCAGTTTGAAATATGACATCAGTTATAGTAATCTATGTATCTCTTTTATACTAATTTTATTTATATAAATAAACACGTACGTGGTAGTTAGCGAACCAAAATAGTAGATTTTTTTTCTTAACACAAGATTACCCATTTCATGAGTTGTCAAAATATCTTGTATTCTGAAAAGATGATCATTTGCTGGAATTTCCCATGTTATAAAATGGAGGAAGTAATATCTCGTGCAATGTTTGATGAAGCACATAAGCACATGCCCCCAATATGATGCCTGTTCCGAATTCTGGGCATTATTCGGTCCACTGAACTTAAGATTTTTTGTTATGTTTTGTTTAATTGGAGATCAGGGGCCAGAAGGCCATAGCTAATTAAGTATGTAACAATAAGTTCTAGTCAATGGCACCCATACTATTAATTAATCCATACAAGTGAACTGGCTTGTCTTGGGTATGTGTCTCATTATTTTATATACTATAATCTGGGGGCCCCTTGTTTTCTGAATTTTGTTTTGTATAGTGGCCAGCACAAAATCTTCCCTCCATCTGGCTAACATGAAGCTGTTTGAATAAATACTACTACTATACTATATACACATGGCTGTGTAGATAAGGTGGCTCCTTGTTGTTTTGTTTCCCTTGTATTTATTGTTATGCTGATAAGGTGAAAGTTTTATGTAAATTGTAGAGATGTGCAATCCTGAAACTAGTTTTTATCTTACGTGTTGCATGTTTGTCGTATAAAGCTTATGCCTTTTGGGATGTTTGCACGGTAAAAACTAACTATTGATGCTCGTGTTGTGCAATATTACAGGTGTTAACAAAAAAAAGACGTGTGCTTCCTGAAGTTACTTTGTGAAGTTTGCGGAGTTTGGTTGGTTTTGCAACAATGGCGTCTGCAACTGTAAGAGATGAAACTGGATCTTGTTTCTTGTTTGTATAGTTGAAAGTGATATTCTTGAACTTTTGTTTTTGCCATTTGAATTTGGAAAAAAGAAAAGGCTTGAAGGAGTTTACTTAAAAGAAGGGAATTAGGCCCCATTATGTTTTTTTTGTCTGCTTCCATGATAGTCCATGATAGTCTCTATTAGTGCATGAACATGGAAAGGGCGAATATGTAATGTTTCTAAGATTTATGCTTGCTTAACATGGACTCTGTACTCTGTTTCAGGCGAAGGCGGGTAGGTTCAAGAGGTTGGAGTCGAAGAAGTCTCACTCATGGTGGTGGGATAGCCACATCAGTCCCAAAAACTCAAAGTGGCTACAAGATAGTCTTGAAGGTAATATATTTTGTCAACTCTTAGCATAAAATGTGGAACATAGAAAGTTGTAGGCCGTTGTATCAAACTCCAAACAATGGTTGTAATTGCTTCCTCTCTTTAAGGACTACACTAGTTCAAAAAAGATATCGGGTAGAGTTTTGACTGTCGTTTTCGAAACTTAATTAGTATAATTAAGATGGCATGTATTGTGGAAAGTGTATGCTTTACTATGAATAGCCTATCCTGGAGAGGTGAAGAGCACAGAAATCATCTAGCTTATCCTATTAAATACAAATATGAGTCAACTTTTTGCCACTCCTCTTAATAAGGATAATATGTGGTAGCATTATCTTTTCATCAAACGCCTTGGGAGAGAAATGAACTGCAACACACCTACCCGGTGAAACTTTGATTTGCAAAACTCTTATCAGATATTTTTATGTTACTATAGTTTTAGTTTCAATTTTTTGGCATGTTTATATTTGATTAAATATGTCATGCCAAAAAATGACACGAAGATGGTTGGTTCCAGAAATGGATCAGCACGTGAAGCGGATGTTGAAGCTCATCGAAGAGGATGCAGATTCGTTCGCCAAGAAAGCAGAGATGTATTATCAGAAGAGGCCGGAGCTAATAAGTCTGGTTGAAGATTTCTACAGAATGTACCGCTCTTTAGCTGAAAGGTATGATCATGTAACTGGAGAGCTTCGAAAGAATGTTTCCTCAGATATTCAATCGCAGAGCTCGGGAATATCTGACGTGGGGTCAGAACCACCTTCCACTATGCCTTCTCCCGACCGGAGACCAATTCAGCGTAAACAGTCTGGCCCTCGAGCAGCTGGCTTTGATTTTTTCCTTGGAAGTGGTGGAAGTGACTTAAATAGCAAGGAAGGAGATGAAACATCGACTTTGGATTCTGAATCGGATTCGGATGATTCATCTGTCAACAATTATTCAGCCACCACACACAGTAATGACGGGGATCAGGGGTTGCGTAGAAGGATCATAGAGTTGGAGGTTGAGCTTCGTGCAGTTAAAGTGAAACTCCACGTGCAAGATGAAGAATTATCTGAAGAGTCTTTGGAGAAACCAAGTGATGAAAATGCCATGGTGAATGCTAAAATCGCGACATACAAAGAGGAACTTGAATCGGCAAAACGGAGGATTCAACTTTCTCAAGAAGAAATTACCCAGTTGACAATTGAGCTTCAAAAGTATAAAGCACTAGGAGATTCAGATAATCTGCTTTCAGAAGATGTTGTAAAGAAGACGGATGCAACAGTTGAGCAAAATCAGGTCAGAGAGTTACAAGAGGATGTCGGCTCCGAAGGTGAGGTTTTGGAATCGATTCACAATATTCAGACATTTGAGGAAGAGCTTAGAATTGCTGAACAGAAGCTTCATGAATCAGAAATTAAAGTTACTAGCTTACAAGAGGAACTCACGGGAAAGGACTCTTCAATTGAAAACCTGCAAGAACAGCTTAAATCAGCTCAAAAAGAGGTATCTGTCTGGAAAAAGAAGCTTGATACCGAGAAACGTGAAGTTTCAAAGCTGCAGGACCGCATGTTGAGATATAAAAATAATCTGTCAGACCGTGATCAAGAAATCAGGGGTCTAAAAGAAGCAATAAATAATGCCAATAAGAGTTTATCTGAGGAAAATATGCAGCTGAAAGAAGAAACAACTAGATTGTTGAAGGTGCGGGCGCTCTTGGAAGATAACATCAAGGAAATGGATCTACGTTGCCAGACATTAGAAGAGGAGGTGAGACGAGTCACTGCTGGAAAGGTAGAGATGGAGGCCGTGTTACATGCCCAAATTGATCAGTTGAAGGCTGATATAGCCGAGAAAGATGAAGCTTTGGAAGAACTAAAGAAAAACCTTGACGAATTACATATGAAGCACGAGATGTTGGTAGCTGAGAAAGATAATCTTGCCACAGAGTTGAGTTCTAAAGATGAGGAGATTGATGAGATGAGTAAGCACTTGCATGAATTGCACATGCAGCATGTTGAGTTGATTACCGGAGCTGAGGGAGTGCGTAAGTTGGCAGATGAATTGACTTTGAGAGTCAAGAGTCTTGAAAAGGAAGTCGAAAGAAAAGAACAAATCATTGTTGAAGGAGCAGAGGAAAAAAGAGAAGCAATAAGGCAGCTTTGCTTCTCGCTTGAACACTACCGGAATGGGTACCTGAGGCTTCGACAGGCCTTCAAGTCGCCTGTCATGGCATCTTGATATATACTTGTAGCAGTCTAGCAGTTGTGTGTTTTGTAGTGGGACTTATATTTTTGCAGTCTCCATTTGCTCTTACTGTTCTGGGCGCCTTCTGACCTGTTTTGGTGTCGCAAGTATTGTGTTTTCGTCATCTCATGTTTAAGATGCACCCTTTTTTGGTAAGTTCGAGAGTTCTTTCATCTTCTTGTTCATTTTGTGATTCCAAGGTCTTGTAAAGAATATCAAACCTCTTGAAGCCAATAAACCTCTTGTATGGTTTGTTTTGCGTCTCATCGTCGTAATGCAGTCTGTAAATCTAGTTTTTTTTATCTCTGCTTTACTTTCGGAATAGAGAAGCGGGTAAAACAACGTTCAGACAATACATATAATTGTCAGATTCTGGATCAAATGGCAAGTGCAAAACTAAGAGAAAGAAAGGACCAGTAGCTTTATACACAGATTGTAGGTATGTGCATATAGCCCTTCCGTAGTGTCATTCATTATCATGTAACGTGGTCACTTCAGCTGTGCTAAAAGACTAGATGTGGTAAAAAACCGAGAAGGAAATGTACAAGAAAATTCTAATTTAACATCTGTCTTCTCTCTCGTCATCGTCGTTTAGTCCGATCAGTAAAGCATTAAGAAGAAAGAGCTGCTTCGGTTATCCCCACAACCCCACTGCTGCAGTGGCAAACTGACCAGAAAACAATTTCAGGAACAAACAGGACCTGGGCACTTCTCGTATTCAGCTGTGAGTGCAACAAAAGCAGAGTACTCGAATACTATCGGACTCAGTCATCCCAAGCATCATCGGCAGAACCCTCTTTTTTGCTGCTTATAGCAGGCACCATCATATGCCTATACTTGTCTTCTACACTTATTGCAGATCCCACCAAGGATAACTTTGACAGAGCAACTTTAGCGTCTTTGTGGGCAGCTATTGCTTCTCTCTCCTTCCTCCTAGCAGTCTAATTCATATAGAAACAGATTTGATTCATTAAGACCTCTAAGATTCAATTCCATATGGTATGAGGGCTGGAAGAGTTCTACAGATATATAGAGGATAAATTGTGCAAATAACAAAGGCCATACCTTCCCGGTCGCAAAAGTTACAGTATTGCCAGAATCTGTATCTTGAATTGCTTTTCTTATTTGTGCAACAAGATACTGCATCAAAGACCAACACATAAGTATACGATCATGGAAAGATAGGAAATGCATCCGTAAGCAAGAGACAAAGGATGAAATGGAAATACCATATCACGATCAGTGTAAAAGGATGTAGCTCTTCCGGTAGATCCTGCACGTCCAGTCCTGCCAATCCGGTGTACATAGTCTTCCATGGCCTGGAGACAAGAATCATTAGGAGATAGGAGATTATGTGTGGTGTTTTGCTAGGTGGCAGAATCCATACAAAGTTGCACAGACTGCATTTTCACGGTTGATTGGCTTAAATAACGATCTGTGCAACTAAATCTTTTTTTTAGAAAAATCTAAGATACAAACCATTATACAAGTTTCCAAAGTTTGCAGCTAATCTAAGAGATGGCCAAGCTTTGGCAAATTTACCTTGGGAAGATCTAGATTAATGACATGAGCAACCCCAGTGACATCCAGTCCTCGTGATGCAACATCAGTCGCAACCTGCAAATGGAAACCAAACAAATGTAACGGATGAACTGGTATAGGAAGTAGATGAACAGCATCAGGTAAGACTGAAAGATATCTGGAAATGGAAAAGGTCAAGCTGGTCTCAATTAAAGCTTTTCTCTATCAATGGGAACTAGATGACAAGGATTTTGATTTAAAAAACGTTATTGAACCACAGCAAGTTGGAATCATAATCATATCGACAAGCACTTCGTCAACTGCGAATGGAGGTGGGGGGGGGGGGGGAATCTTTACAAAATTTTGTTTCAAGTTCAAGAATAACAGCAAAAAAACCAACTCCAAATCTGCCAAAAAGATGAGGATTTTCGTTCAGCACCAAGAGCCAGTCAAATTCTTGAAGGCGAGCAACAAAGAGATAACAGTCAACCAACATTAGCTATCATAATCATCAATCATGTATGCAGGAACTCAAACTTACCAGAATCCTTGTAGGACCATTCCTAAAATCACGCAGAGCAGCTTCCCTCTCACTTTGACTACGACCACCATGAAGAGCAGCTGCCTTCAGACCTTGTTCCGTCAATGCTTCAGCAATTTCATTGCATCTACTCTGAGGAATCATATCCACATGCAACATTTTGAGCATATAAACAGGAAGATAGGAACTGGGTAGCATAATATAAGGTCTTAATTTGAGATTGTTTCCGTTGGTAAAAAGCTAGTTACATTTCACACATTTTTGGAAGCACTCCAAAATTGTCCAAAACACCATGCAAAGATATGCACTAAAAAATGCCGTTTCATTAACTTCTAAAAATACAGGAAATTCTCTTCTTGCTGTATCAGCCAGCTGAAAATGAAAGTTTTTCAAGGTTCTTAATGTAAACGTAACAAACTTCTATCTATGCTGGGGAGTAAACGGGAGAGGGATACAACCACCAATGGCAGATAATGGAGCAATACAAAACTGAATATGTAACCCCAATCTTCCTCCAACAGATGTACAAAAGGTATATTGGTCTTGACAATAACCATAAATCTGATCCTAACATAATAATGCAAAAGTGAATTACAAATGAACATATCCGAGCAAGGTATGCTATCTCAACCATTTGAAATCAATATTTGACAAGCTGAACACAGGGAAATGCAATCGAGAAAGACTAATGGGTTACAGAGAACACCATCAGATGACCTGATTAGAAAATAATGTAACTGAAGTTATTGAACATCACTACACCCCATCAGAAAATGCAGATTCATCACAAAAACCAGAAATTGGATAAAAATAAAACATGTGGTGCTACTTGACTACAGATATGATGCAAGAAAGACAAGACATTACCCAAACAATGAAAGAACAATAAAAATAAAAGCAGGCTGTAGGTGGATATGTATCGCTGTACCTTCCTTTCCACAAATACGATGGTTAAGGGAAACATGTCTCTATATTTTTCAGCTTGAGCAGCTGCCTCAACAAGCATATCCAAAAGCCTGTCAATCTTCATTTGAATGCCAACAATATTCAGAAATATTATCTCGGTTGTGCACAGTGCCAAATCAGATGAATACAACTTTGCAACACAGGAGATGTGATGTCACCTGATAAGTAAATCCTAACATGGTTTTGGGTCAAATAGTATTTTTCAAAAAAAATCTTACATAAGCTACCTAAAAAGATACAAAGGATCTTATCAGACCAGTACAAATTCACACTATCATGGAGTCTTCATCTTTGAATCTGAATGGGAGTTAGTAGATTGCTCTTATTACAAGAAGCAATAGGTTTGTGTCTCATCACTTCAAGGAGCATTGCCCCGCATTCAGATGTGTGGCTTAGTTGATGAGCTGTTAGACCATATGATTTCAGCTAACATTACAGTCCATGAAGCACTGTTATAAGATAACACTCCATGATAGTTCAATATGAAGAAACTTTATACACATTGTTAAACTTGGATGTTGGATCCCGGAGTGAGATGACCAGGATACTGAAGTGATATCTATTATAAAACCTAACTTACAAAGTGAACATGTGAGCACGTATAAAGTTAAAATCTATGTTTTAAATGCCGGATTTCGGCATTACGCCGGCCACCCCAGAAATTGGTAGAACCGGTGGTAGAACCGGCATGCGCCTTTTTATGCCGGTTTAAATAAACACACTATAATTTAATATAAATGCTAATATCAACTTGTAAAATAATGAAAACGCACATTATAAACACAACAATTAAATTCATAAAATATCCAAAATTAAAATTTCAAAACATCAAATATCCAAATTAACATTACAAACGATTCCAAACTTCCAAACATCATAGTTCATACAATCCTTTTACACTGTACTGTATAATTATGCTAAATGGAAAGGAGTGGAGTATATTTAATTAGATTTGTCCTTATTACATGTATTGTCTGTACACTGAACTCTTTTCCTTTCTCACTTTTCATATTTGACCTCTTTCAACTTCTCTCTCTCGCCTCCTTCATCACTTTCACTTCTTTTTTATTTTAACTCTTCTTCTTTATATTCTCTCATAATTCCTTTCTTCTGTTTTTCCTTCTATCCTCTCCTGATTCATTGCTTCTGTTTTCTTCGATTTTCTATATCTTGTACCCCCAGTGAATCACAACAATTGATGCCCCAGATCTGGATATAATCACAGTCATAGAAGAGTATAAGAATTTGCCCCCTACTCAAGATGGAGATAATGATTAATTGTAGAAGAACGGAACCGGAAAAGGGCAAGAAAAAGGTGTTGAACTGGTGAGAGAAGAAGACGGGATGTGCAGAGTGAGATTGGGGAAGTAGGGAAAGAAATTAGGTTTTGTTTGAATTTTTTTTAAAGAATTCCGGTCAAACCGGACCGGAACCGGAATCCGGTTTGCCGGAATTCCGTAAATTCCGGTCAAAATACCGGACCGGTATTTTGACCGGTTTTTTGCCTGTTTCGTGCCGGTAGGGGCCGGCATAGCGGTTTTACCGGTTTAACCG
>JAYMSL010003596.1:0-12219 GCA_036897195.1 Plantago coronopus | reverse complement strand
ATTACCCCATCAAGAATACCACTTAGTCTATTAGCTAATCCCTTAGAAACGATTTTATAAACACTTCCAATTAATGAGATGGGTCAAAATTCGGTTATATTTATTGGATTACTTACTTTTGGAATTAAAGAAATGAAAGTACTATTCATACCTTTGCAAAAGACTCCATTTTTATGAAATTCCTCGAATAAACGAAGCATATCTACCCAAACGACGTCCCAACTTTCTCTAAAGAAAAGACCTCCAAAACCATCGGGTCCCGGGCTTTTATCCAACCCACACCTTCTCGTCAAAAGGTCGTTCCAACCCAAACCTGTCTTCTTGTCGTAATGTCGCACCTGCTAGCATTTGTACACTAAACTCACCCTTGTTAGTAGATTTATAAAGATTTTCAAAGTACTTACTTATTCCTTCGCCTTGACTTCGTTCACCTCCTCTAACCATTCCCCATTAATTCTTACACCCATCAGTTTGTTTGCACGTCCTCGTCGATTGATTGCTCCGTGAAATTTTTTTGTATTCGCATCCCCTTCTCGTACCCATAATTTCTTCGCATGTTGTTGTTTTAAGTTTTCCCGTTTTCCCAACAGCTGTTCTAGCTCTACCCTCCAATGTTTGTGCATGTTGATTCGCTGAGCTGATGCCCCTGCATTTCTAGATAACAAGTCAGATTCAACAGGTAATATTAAATCAGAACTTACCTCTTCTGTACTACCTACTGGCAGCCCATGTGGGACTGAGGGATGCACGTGGATTGAGGCAGCAGTACTTGAGGTTGGGACAGCAGCAGCACTGTCGGCCACTTCCGTATCCTCATCTCTATCCTATTGTCTCCTGTTGATAACATTAGTGCCCTCCATTTCCATGTCCAGTTTCTCTAGTTCACTATATGCCCTTTTATGTGAAAATAATTAAACTACTACAACTTAATACCATGTGCCAAAAGATCCAAAATGTTGTGAAAATCTTAAAATACACTCAAACCTTTTTCATTAAAAATATTTTTGAAATATACAAATTTATCAATAAAATAATGGCTAATCGAGAACCTCCGGTCCATGAATGTTTGCGGCCACGTCTTTCACAAGCACTGCACGTATACGTAAACATTTTCCCAATCCAAAACGTTTTAATTCGTTTCCTTCATTTTCTCATGTTTCTTGTTACAGACACATAATGCAATTTTCACGGGTGTCCAAAGATGATTCCTAACAGAGCCAACACCAATTCATCCTTAACGAAAATCATTCGCTCAATCTGCTACGAAGATCTGCGTCCATGTCTTTCACAAAACCTGGCATTTCATTTTCTCAATATGAAAAATTTCATGAGCATGACCGAACATTACTAAACGGGAAAAAAAATCTCTAAAACAATTAGGGCACAAATTCCGAAAATTACATATTGCTTTTCCCCGTTCTAAAGTTCATCTTTCTGCTCTTCTCCACACTATAAAATGACGACACCAAATTCCGTCCCCGAATCTTCCAGAGAATTTTCGATTGAGCTATGGAATAGAATGGAGCTGCTAACACCAATTCATCATTCACGAAGACGATTTGCTCGATCTGGTACCAAGATCTCAAGCCCGTAGTGAAGGACCTCCAGTCCATCCACGTGTTTCACGAGATCTCTTAATTCAATTCCCGAATCTAAAACCGTCGATTTCGTTTGCTCCCGTTTCATCAATCAATTTGTTTCTGAATCAAATAAAATTGATGTTTACAATCTACAACGATGGTTCGAGTACATCCCTAGAGGGAAGAATTAAAGGATGTGTCCAGTGTGTAAACAAATTTATTGAGTTATATTCTATGATGTTTGATGGGAAAATTATAGTTTTGGTCCCTCAACTCGAGGTCCCCCTCGATTATGGTCCCAACTGATTCTTTTTTTTTTTGCAAATACGGTCCTAGGACCTGTCTTGACCGGGTACACTTCTGCGATTTTGGTCCTCCGGATGACTGGGATACTGAGTCGGAAGTTGGAATTTTTTTTTTTTTTTGAAAAAAGCCCTCAACTGATCGGAGCTCCGTCCATGACAGAGCTGCTCTGCCATGGACGGAGATTAGCTTCAGTTCGGAGCTGTCCATGCCATGGACAGCTCCAGATCGGAGCCTGTACTCCGATTTGGAGCTTAAGGAAGCTCCCATGGCGGAGCTCCGCCATGGCCGGCGGTTGTTTTTTTAAAAAAAATATTTTAATATTTATTTTTATTTTTTAGTAGAAAATAATATTTTATCTAAATTATATCTTGTTTGTTAATTTGGTAGATTTCTTAAAATCAACCTTTTTTTGTTAAACACGTAATTTATTTTCCTGAATTTACCTATTATCTAAAACCTATAAACTTGAGCAAATTAGTTGAACTAATAAATCAAGTTCAAATAAATATATATAATTAATAATATCATTTTAATTCATCTTTTCAACTATTCATGAATGATGGTTTAATGTATATAATTTTTAAACTTATAAACCAAATATACATTTGGTGAAGAATATTACGTTTTATTTATAAAAAAAGAAATGATAAACATTACACATATATAACTAATATTAATGAAATGGTATCTTATAAGCAAAATATTTTTTTTTCTTTTTGAAACGGCAAAATTTTCATTAATAATAAAAGAGCATAAGAGATGCTCGGAAACAATTACAGAGATGATAAAGATAATACCAGACTTAAACCGCGACTCAACCACCTAGATTAACAGACCAAACCGAACTGAACCCCTAAATCCGAATGCTCCTAAACCAAATCCCAAAACCTAAGTCATACCCAAACCTGAACCCCTTAACCTAAGTCATAACCCAAACCTGAACCTACTACCCCTGAACCTCACCACAACAACCGACAAAGACACTACCACACCCTAATCATCTCCAATGTCACTTGAAAATATATTCACCACCACCAAAGTCTACTCCGAACCACCCCATCACCACGATATAAATCAAATCCTCCACCACACTACCTTCGTCAATATCTTCACCGCCACTGACATCACCACCACCGCCTTCATCAAAACCTTCACAGACCCGAGTCTCACCTAAGACAAACAACCGCGTCCATACCTGCCTCTACCTCGGCTACCGACACCACTACACATATGAACCCACCATCACCGACACCTCTGCCTCCAAATTCCGTCGTCCCAGTACCCACGACCGACACCGGCATACCATTGATCAGTACACCAAGCTCCACCTCCAGACTTCTCTAACCGTCACCTCCACCTCCAAACCCCGCTGCCACCACCTCGAACCTTAGCCCTAGCCACAACCTAAAACAACCTCCCGGTCCTTTTGTGTAGCCCACATCGACTCCCCACCAGCTATGTCGCCGCCACACACACCCCCTCCTCTTCCAACCAGAACCACTACCCCCTCGCCGCGGATCGCGCCGCCGCTGCCACCCCCTCAAACCCTAATTGGCGGTCCCCACAAAACCCTAGCTTCTGAACCCCAATCTGCCGGAAATCAAACTCAACCTCGCCATCTCCCTACCTCCTCCAATACATGTGACCAGCATGGTCCCCCACCCGATTAACCCAAACTACCACCCACCGTTGCCACCAGCCTCCAATAAACACTACACCGCAACCTCCTAACCAACACCACACTGAAACCTCCAAACCAATACCACACCGCAACCTCCTGACCAACACCACCTCCTCCGGCGAAATCAACGATCAGATCTGGATTTATTTAGGGAAAAAAGAAATAGCTAGAAAAACTTCAAAAAATTTAAAAAGAGGAAAAAAGAAAGAAAGGGACCTGAGCTACCTGCTCCGATCTGAGGAGATCGGAGCAGATGCTCCAGTATTGACGAGCGGCGCCGGCTAGGTTAGAGGCTAAGAGAGGAGAGACTGGATGGGAGGTTTTAGAGAGAGAGAGAGAGAGAGAGAGAGAGAGAGAGAGAGAGAGAGAGAGAGAGAGAGAGAGAGAGAGAGAGGTCAATGGTAAAAATCTAATAATTTCTTATCTTATAAGCAAAATAATGCAACTTATAAGCAAAATAATGCATTTAGTGAATAATAGACTATGTTTTAATTAAAAAATCACCATAAATATTACATGTATAATTAATATCATCGGTATTTTAATTCAAAATTTACGTAGTTTATTGTGCTTTTTTTTATTAATTTATGTAGTGTATTGCGCAATATATGTAGTTTATTGTGCATGTTTTCTTATCTCCATCCCAATAAACATTACCCATCTAAGGTTGGAACGCAGTTTTTAAAAAGCGAGTTAAAATAATGGAGTAATGAAAACGTATTGTGGGTGTAGTTTTCTTATTTGGTAATTAGTGTTAAAATAACTATAGTGAAGAATATTACTTTTTAACTAAAAGAAGGGATTGGTAAATAAACATTACATATATAATTAATAATATCAGTGTGTTAATTCAAAATTCGGAGGTTTAATGTGCATTTCTTAAATCTTACAAGCAAGAGAAAACATTTCGTGAAGAATATTCCATTTTATTTAAAAACACCCTTCAACCACTAATTAAGTTAAAGAGAGACAGTCTCTTGCAAAAATTTATTATATGAATTTCTCATGAATTTATGAATATTTTATTTTTTTTCTTTATTTTTTTTGGTATTTTTTTCCATTCTTAACCAATTTATTTCAAATAAAACATTCAAAACCATATCATCCGCCATGTGTCGCCACATCATGCTACATCTGCACCACATCAGCGTATACAATCCATTCGTAGAGCTACCGTATTATTATACGGTCCCAGGACCGTATTGGCCCGGAGAAAAATTCAGTTGGGACCAAAAAAGCGGGGGACCTCGACTTCAGGGACCAAAACTGTAATTTTCATATGCTTGATGGATATCGGGCCGATGTGTGTTTTCAGTTATGTATAATATGAGATGACGATCCTCTTTAGATGTGTCTATAGGCTATAGCCCTAGAATGTTTCTAGATTAGTTACAATAAAGCTTTCTAGATTAGTTACAATAAAGCTAGGAAGCACGTATACGTGAAAAATAGCCTTTGTATCCTGTTGGGGACGTATGGGATACGGATACGTCACGATACGGTCCTGGAACGTATCCAATCCGTTTTTCTATTTTTTTTAAAAAAAATGATTTACTTTTCAAGATGGGTTGGTTCCGAGATCCTAAATTCCAGCAAAATCCTAAACTGCATCAAACAACCGCAATTCTCAAACAACCTGAGACTTCAATTGATAGGACTTCAATTGATAGGTCTTTTCTCTTATTTGCATTTTTGTATGTTTATTAGAATTTTACAGTATCTAGTATATATATTAAAGTATATATAACATTATATATATATATATTAAAGTATATATAACATAAATTTATATAGATACAAACGTATCCTCAACGGATCCGTATCCTATTTTTTTTGGGTTTTGGCGTACCGTCGTACCCGTTTCGTATCCGACCTCGTATCCGTATCCGTATCCGTACCTGTGATTCCTAGCAATAAAGTATGCAGTGATTCATGTCATGTTATACATAGTCATGCCTTGCAATTTATTGGAGATGTTTGATTAAGAAATATCATCACATGAGCTGAATCCTTGATTCATAGACTTATGAGAATTTCCAGTTGTTGATAAGTGACTAAAGTGAGATTATGGTGTTTAATGATGCATGGGCTTTTGATATGATTGATTAGAGGATGATGGTGATTGGGATTAATTTCCACCTTGTTCTCTGTTTTCTTAGTTCTACTTGCTATGTTCCATGTTATTTAGGCCAGTCTGCCACTCTAGGGTAAAGAAGTTAATTAGGGATCCTTATATGTGTTATCTTGGTTTGATTGTCAATGCTGTCCCATGCATATTGTGAATTATCATTAACACTAGTTGCACCTTCAATGATTTGGCTTCTGTATCATGTGATGCTTTGTTCAATTGTGATATGTTGCTTGTACGTCCACTTTAGATCATCCATTCATGTGTATAGAGTCTAGCTCTAAGAGTATGCATTCACTTTAACCAAAGACACGAAGTAATTCAAGAGAAGTTTATGACATTGAAGTTCAAGTAATTCATGCAAGGGCTAGTAAGGTCTTCCTAGCAAAATGATGGCCAACCAAGTTAAACGGTCACCATTGGTCAGGCAACTGGCAAATCGTGACATGTATTCATCTTGAAAGAGAAAAAAAACACATAAATATTAGTACTAGACTACTAGTACATGATCCAGCTGAATCAATGGGCAAACCAAATGATAGATTGAATTGCATAGAGTTACGTTGCTTCTCAATACTAGATTAATTATACACCATGGATATCTTTGGACCTACCTTCCAAACTTCCGTGAACTACTATGTCAGGTTTTTTTTTTTTTAGGGTAACACTATGTCAGGTTAATTTCAAGTAATAACCCACAAAAACAAAGAAAAGCAACGGCGGGGGAGTATCTATCTATATACAAAACAAAAGTACAAAACTAGCCGCCGCCGGCCTCCGATCAAAAAAGGCTTCGATCTAGTAAAAAGTGAGGCTTCAGTTGTAGAGTAGTCCTTTGCTTGGCACAACAAAGTGAATTTTCACTACCTTCATGATTCTGTATGTTTAAAAATGTTTATAACTTAGAGATTGTTGTTTGAAAGTGATATATTATGTATATAATTAGGACTCTTTTTTTTTCTTTTTTTTTTAATTGGGAACCCGCACTCTTGTATTATAGTTAAGTTTGTATATGATTAAAACTCTTGTATTGTACTCTATATATAGCACTAATGAGAATGATATATTACGGAAAATATTATTTCATGATCCAGTCAAGTTCCTTTCTTCTGATGCGTAACCTAATCTCTGCCAATTTCTCCTTTCTTCGCTCTTTCCGTCCTAACGACATCATATACAGCCATGTCCGGTGCTTCTGCACCGCCAGAGTTTCCGTCCCTGTCGACTACAACCATGTTTGGATTTTCCCAGCATCATTTTACCCACATAGGTTGGTATTGATAGTGGGTCCCGCTGACATTCTCTCCTGCTGCTGCCCACGCCCCTTTTCCGGTGACTACTCGTTGCCCTATCTCCACCACGCCTCGCAATAACCGCATCGCGCCACGCCCTATCTTCACCGCGCCGCGCGCTCCTCTACTCAGGCAGCAGGTGTTTGCAGTTTCAGCAATCCCAACTGGTACATGGATACGGGTGTCACATCTCATATGAATGCATGTACCGGTAATCTCTCGTCTTATTCTAGTTTGAGCAATCGCAATCAGGGTATTGTTGTTGGCATAGTGGTCATTCTATTCCAATTCACAAAGTTTTCATATCCCGTCATGTGGTTTTTTACGAAACAAAATTCCCGTTCTCCTCCTCTTTGCAACAGAATTCACCACCATATCAGTTTTTGGACTCTGAGCTTTCCCCTGTCACTCGTACCATTCTGTCTGATACTGACTTTGTCGAGCCGCGCGCTACCACCATCGTGCAGCGCAGTTCACCTGATGAAGTTTATGTTTCTGCACTCGGTCAGGACAACGTGCCGCAACCTCCCAGCGCGCCGCACCCTGTCATCACTGCACCACGCGGTCTCCCTCTAGAACAAAATTCTCCGTCTGCTCTTTCACATGTCCACTCACCACCCCGTGTACCTACTCCTACTCGCATGGTTACTAGGAGTCAACACGACATTGTCAAACCTAAGTGTCTGTTTAACCTTCACACTACAGTTGCCAAATCTCCTCTTCCTCGCAATCAAAATTCTGCCCTTCGTGACCCGAATTGGAAAATGGCCATGGATGTTAATGTTAATGTTATTCGTTCTATGTAGAATTTTGCTCATAAGGTTAAATCTAATGGTGATTTTGAAAGGCATAAAGCTCGACTTGTAGGTGATGGCAAAACTCAACAGGTTGGGGTTGATTGTGGAGAGAAACTTTCAGTCCAGTAGTGAAACCAGTAACCATTCAGACTGTTCTTAGTCTCACTTTATCTAAGAATTGGTCCATTCATCATCTTGACGTCAAGAATGCATTCATACACGGGGATCTTCATGAAACCGTCTATATGCATCAACCACTTGGGTATAGGGATCCGACTCGTCCTGAGTATGTCTGTTTGCTACGTAAGTCTTTATATGGCCTCAAGCAAGCTCCCAGAGCGTGGTACAAGCGTTTTGCAGACTTCTTATCTACTCTTGGCTTCACCAACAACAAATGTGACAACTCTCTGTTCATCTACCGACATGGGAAGGATATGGCTTATCTTTTGCTCTATGTTGATGATATTATTCTCACCACTTTGTCAGACTCTCTTTGCATTGGTATCATGGCACAACTTTCATCCGAGTTTTCCATGAAGGATCTTGGCCCTCTCAATTATTTTCTTGGCATTGCAGTATCTCGTCACCAAGGTGGCCTATTCCTCTCTCAAAGTAAGTTTGTAATTGAGCGAGCTGGCATGTCCTCGTGCAAATCCACTACTACTCCCGTCGACACCAAGCCCAAGGTCAGTGGTTCTCTCGGCACTCCTGTATCAGATCCTACGCTATATCGTAGCTTGGCTGGGGCCCTTTAGTACTTGACGTTTACTCGTCCAGACATCTCATATGCTGTCCAACAGTTTTGTCTTCACATGCATGATCCGGGGGAGTCGCATATGAATGCCCTCAACTGGATTCTGCGGTATCTTCAGGGAACATTAGCTCATGGTCTTCACATCTATCCCTCCTCCATGTCGACACTTATCTCCTACACGGATGCCGATTGGGGTGGGTGTCCAGATACGCGTCGATCGACTTCAAGTTATTGTGTTGTGTCTTTCTTGGTGATAACCTTCTTTCTTCGTCGTCCAAGCGTCAACCTACTCTCTCTCTCTCGTTCTAGCTAGTGCAAAAGCCGAGTACCGAGGTGTGGCAAATGTAGTCTCTGAGACATGTTGGTTGCAGAATTTATTGCTCGAACTTCATTGTCCTCTTGCTAAAGCCACCCTCGTCTACTGTGATAATGTCAGCGCCATCTACCTGTCCAGGAATCTAGTTCAACATCAACGAACTAAGTATATTGAGATTGATATCCATTTTGTCCGGGGAACAGGTTCAACGTGGCAATGTACGTGTTCTACATGTCCTGTCTGACATCAGATAGCTAACATCTTCACCAAAGGCCTCCCTCAAGTCCTGTTGGACTATTTCCGAGAAAGTCTCAGCATTCGTCCTCCTCACGCTTCGACTGCGGGGGTGTGATAGATTATGTATATAATTATGACTCTTGTATTATAGCCTAGTTTGTATATGATTATGAGTCTTGTATTGTACTCTATATGTAACACTAATGAGAATGAGATTATTACGGAAAATATTCTTTCAGAAAGCTTGATCAGGCTCGCTAGAACAATTTTTGACCCATTTGTTTAGTCAATGTAGCAGTAGTGCAGATATATTGCAGAAGCAAATTAAGAAAAACAAGGTTTAAAAGGAAGAAATCTTCAATGTCCATCAATGGTGATTTTGGAGAAGAAGGAAGAAGGGTTAGAGAAGATGGTAATTTTGTAACAATCATTCTTCTACGTGTTTCGCTGGAGCTATTTCAGAATTCTCTTATCTTAGTCCTTGCATTTGGTTCTCATTTCAAAATTCTTTGATGTGTCACACAATTCTAAGGATCTGAAAGTCTATGAACTGAACTGAATTGTACGGATCTGAACTGACCAGAATGGACTTGAATTTGAGTTAAGAATAATATAGATCCTAATTACGTCTATATGTTTCGCTGGAGCTTATTTCACAATTCTCTCACGCGTTACGATCGATATTACTTCAGTTTTATTGTTACTTCTCGCCATATGAAGATCACACTATTGCTCATTTCACAATTCCTCTCTGGTGCTCATTTTTTCACTAGTCTTCTCTCCATCTGAAAATCAGCACTTTATAATTCTTTTAAGCGTTTAATATCATCATTTCACAATTCTCTTATGCGTTCAATTGTTCTCAGACCTTTCTTTCGTTGCTCCTTTCACAATTCTTATACATGTTTTACTGGTTCCACTCAATTCTCCATTCTCTTATCTCAGTGTTTGCATTCAATGCTTATTTCACAAATCTTCCATGTGTTTCATTGGTGCTTATTTCATATCTCTAATTATTCTATATGTTTTGTCGGTGCTTATTTCACAGTTCTCTTAAGAGTTTCAATGTTACTTCAGTTTTGTTGTTACTTCTCTCCATGTGAATATCATCATTTCACATCTCTCTTATGCGTTTAAGATCATTATCTAATAATACTCTGATGTGTTTCGATGTTACTTTTTTTCTCACTCAATGTTCACTTCACAAGTTTTCATATGAAGATATAAGTCATTTCACAATCTCTCCATCACCGTTTCACAATTATTTCCATCCGAAGAAGATCATCGTTTCACAATTATCTCCATATGAAAAAAGACATCATTTCTCAATTCTCATCATGAAGATATGAGCCATTTCACAAGGTCTCCATCTGAAGAAGATCATCATTTTTCAATTCTCTAAATCTGAAGAAAATCATCATTACACATTTGTCTCAGTTTGAAGATAATCTGAAAAAGTCTTAGTCCGATGGAGTACTGATTTTGCAATTCGGTGTCTCCAAATTATTTTGCTTTCATACCCGTTGTAACAACCTGACCCTAATTGACTGAGACCTTGCCCTTTGGGCTAGCACGATTACGTATGACATTGGTCACACATGTGTCGTTGGTATGGTATTGTCCGCTTTGGACAGGATCCCGCCTGACTTTACTCTTGAAATCTCCCAAACGGTCTCATGCCCTTAAGAGTGTGGATCTCCGCTTATATACCATTTATATCAATCATTCTCAACTGGTGTGTGATACGTACATTTGTATTACATCAAGTATAGTTCTATCCATAATTTTAGCCGCATGCAATAATTCTAGGTCTTCATTATATTGTGTATCGACAATCACCTTTTCAATTATTTTGATCTTCTGGAAACACCCAAACCCTATACTCGTCTTCCTCTATATCTAGTGCATCCACCGACACCTGTTCATCTCTACCTTCTCAGATCACCCAAACCTTGTACTCAAATATTGCTTGTATTTTACTGGTTACTTCTTAATTTTAGTTGTGTTTGATTTTTCCGGCTCAAACTCTCTCACAATTTAATGGGTGTTAGTAATTTTTATTCAAGTATTATCAAATTTCTAGTAGACAATTCATATAAGAGAAAACTCTCTTTTCAACGTGTGTGGGACCGCACTTGATTGAAGTCCAAAGTCACTGGTTAAATTAAAGATCCAACAACTGAATTTTCTCTTCACAGACTTGATGTAATTCTTCTGCAATGAAGACATGTTGCCTGATATTTTTCCATATGGCTATCAGAACATATATCTCAATAATATTTGATAGAAACATTACTTACTAAATAAGTTACCATAGCTTGAAACCTTAGCCAAAATGTTTTACCAGGCATGTTATACGTATACATATACGTGATCAAAAAGTCAAAGCTCGTAATATCTCAATTCATATTTTAACGTATAGTACACACAATTCAACTATAAATACGTAATATCTCAAGTCACATTATCATTCTAATTGAATAACTGCTTAACTCTCAATGAGAAACTTATTCGATCTAGTGAATTTAGTTAAGGGAATGGCAAGAATGTCGTCTTGTGAAAGTTGCATTTCTCCGTAATTACCATCAAATTCTCCGGCTTATGAAATTTGAAGATAAAAAGCTTATTAACACATAAGAATTTCTTTCGTAGTTTCTTTCGGTGTGTTTTTCTTGGTGCATAACTGATGCACTTGTACATTTGCTGTTTCAGTTTTATAATATTTGGCTGATTCCAAAAAAAAAAAAAAAACACATAAGAATACACTTTTCATAAAAATTATATTTCTATAGATGTCGTGATGTCGTGATTAGGGCTGAGCATCGGTTCAGAACCGGACCGGAACCGGTAAAAACCGGATGCTATTCGGTTCTGTTTTATAGAACCGATAACCGAACCTGTTCGAAGGTCGGTCCAAACCGAACCGAACCAAGCCCAGAATTAATTAAAAAAATAAAGATAAAAAGATAATCTGACACATGAAGAGTGTGTATGACCCAAGTCCAAAGTATTCTACAAAAAAAGTACAAACATCACTCTTCTTCACCTTTACTCTTCACACACACACACAGACTTGAGCTTAGACGGAAGCAGGAAAAAAATTGCAACAGGAATCAATTCACCATCTC
>JAYMSL010003595.1:0-12219 GCA_036897195.1 Plantago coronopus | reverse complement strand
GGGAAAATTCCTATCAGGCCCAAATTGACCCATCATATTACAACTAAACCCTTTCTCATAAACCCAATATTATTAGGTCCAATTATATTACATCTAGGCCCAAATCCTGACTTTTATACCCCTTTGAACGTTTTTCTCAATCCAATCAAACTTCCGTATTATCAGCTCAACAAGCTCAAGAAAAACGTAACGCATCTTCTCTCCCGGCAACAAATGACGTCCTTCTGCTTTCTCAACAATTACACTCTTCTCATCACAAAGCAAGAAATTGACATTCCAAGAAGTTTACCAAGGTATTGCATCAACCTTATTTCTCTCTGCATATCCTGTTTCTTCGTTTGCATCAGTTATTCCCCCTACACTCCGAGTTGTTTTGTTGTTTTGCTGTTTTATGAAAGGCGTTCTTCTCTTTCTGAAACTTGTTATGATGTTTATGAAAGTATGTGTTTATTCTCTCACTGTAAACCTCTGTGTCGTTTGCACCGGTTAGTACTCTGCAACAGAAATCTTCAATTCGAACTGTCGTTGTAGAAGTTTTTGCATGTCATGGATTGGATTTGCATCTGTGTGAACCATCAGTTGATACCGTTTGTGAAGATGTTTGCATATGTCGTTTTCATTCACTGCTCCAAGGTACCATGCCAAATCCTGGAAAGACTGATAGTACCACCATATTTCGTTAGTTGGCACCATATTTCGTTAGTTGGTACCATATTTCGTTAGTTGGCACCATGTACCGGTGCGTTCTGTTGTTATACGAGCACACAGTCTTTTGTTAGCACCATGTCAGGTTGAGATTTTGTATGTACGTTTGTATGTTTTCTCAGCACCAAGTATTGGTTCATGTACTGGTTAATTGGTTCATTCTTGCTTAATGCTATTATTGTGTTGCTGACATAACCATGTTTGTAGGCAATCGGTTTCGTGAGATGGGTGATTCGGTAATGATCAAACTTTCATTCAGGGGTGAGAGTATTGTCATGGATGTCCATGAAGAGTTTTCTTATGAGGAGCTGGTAGACAACTGGAATGATTTCTCTACTAATTGGGCCGAGGTTGATTCTGACAATGTGATATTCAAATATTCCATTGGAGAGAATAACAACATTATGTTGCACAACCAAAACGATTTCCACACTATGATATTAATGGCTCGACTTGAATCAGTGAGCATGGTACCAGTAGTTGTCACACCCCGTGATGTGCAACATCACTCCGGCCACAGTCCGCCTAGTCCCAGATATTCGGGTGGTCACGGGACACAAACCGACACAGGGTACAAGGTTCCAGTGCGTGGTGCCAATAAAGCAGGTTGTATGCGTTGCAGGTTTGGCCTGGATCTATTTTGCAATTTTTGTGTTGATCCATCCGCACCATATAGTGCTACAACATCTGCCCCCCCCCCTCAGAATCTAGAATATAGAGCTCATGTCGATGATCGCCCTACTTATGACATAAACCCCCCACAATCAGGGGATCCTAAGCTTTCTGATGGTTGGTCCCTGCTCATAACGGGAACAGGACAAGTTTTTCGTGGAGGTGTCGAAGAGTTCCGATCAAGTTTGGTAAAATATGCATGCAAGATTGGATTTCAGTTCTGGTATGACAAGAATGAAAATTCGCGGGTAAGTGCATACTGCACCAACGTGATGGATGGTTGTCCTTGGTATATCAAGGCTTCAGAGAGTAAGAGAAGGTTTCAAATCATCGAATCAGACTTATCTCACTCTTGCAAGTTCCAGATGATGAGATTTAACACCGACCGCATTAGTTGCGGCATGATTGGTGACTTTATATTGAACGAGGTTCGGATGAAACCAAGTTTCTCTGGGGCAGATGCTGTGAGATACATCAAGACAAATTATGGTTTTTCTATTAGCTACTCCAAAGCTTGGAGGGGCGTGGAGAATGCAAGGGACAAATTGTTTGGTGATTACGAACAGTCTTTCCAAGATTTGGCATGGTACACAGAGGAACTTAAAAGGACAAATCTCGGTAGTGTGGCTGATGTCGAGGTCGAACCTGGCACAAATAACTTCAAGAATGTGTTCATATCTCTGCGAGCTTGGATAGATGGTTTTCATCATTGTCGTCCCATGTTATTCCTTGATGGTACCTTCATGAAGTCCCGGTTCAAGGGTACGGTGTTATCTGCTATTGGCAAGGATGGAAACAATCGTAAGTTTGATTTCATGTACATTTCATATATTGGCACCTGTAGGTGGTACTAGTGATCCATCACAGCACCAGGTAACAGGTGCCACATTGCTAATCTAATTTATGGTTTGGCATTACGAGGTACCGACTGCTGGTTCTACATTGAGCTAATTTATGTGTGTACTTCCATTTTGCAGAACTATTTCCTCTCGCAGTAGGAGTTGTTGTTGCAGAGGACTTCGAGAACTGGTTTTGGTTTCTAAACAAAGTCAAGGATGTCATGGGTGGCCGCGAGGTGCTCTTTATAACAGACCGAGGACTTGGACTAATGAAGGCATTGCCTCTTGTATTTCACAACCCAAAAAATTTCTATTGCCTATTTCATCTTTTTAGCAACTTGATGAAAAGATATACAGGAAAGACGTTTAAACAATCCTACAAGCTAGCAATGAATGCAAAGCTGCGAGATTGTGCTTATGCCCCAAATCTGAGATTATTTGAGGAGAAGTTGGAGATCTTTAAGCAGCAATCAACCAGTATCGGCTGTGCATTTATCGAAGAAATCCCGTTTGAAAAATGGGCTATCGCTCATAGTCCTGAATTACGGTATGGAGAATTGACTTCAAATGCTGTGGAGTCATTCAATGCATGGATGGAAGAAGCTAGGGGACTCCATGTGACCCATTTACTAGATACCATTCGTAGCGATGTTATGACATGGTTTGTTGATCGGAGAACAGCTGCACAAAAATGTAACAGTGTGTTATGCTCCACAAAGAATGAGATTTGGCAACAGAACCTCCAGATTGGCTCCGGTTGGGGGATCTTGGTAGGTCCAGATGATTGCTATGAGGTTCTATCTAATCCTACTGCCACGGTAGATGTCAAAAGGCGTACGTGTACATGCACAGATTGGCAGACAACTGGATTTCCTTGCAGCCATGCAACGGTGGTTATTTGTAACCACTGCACCAATGTGGAGGATGTTGTTGACAATTTCTTCCTTGCGTCCAGTGTTCTCAAATGCTACGAAGGAGACATAATGCCTGTCCCCACAACTGGTAGATTTGAATTCTCTGATGTGGTGCGCGAGAATCCAATCTATGCTCCAGTGACAAAGCGCCTGGCGGGTAGACCACCAAAGTCTCGTCATATTGGGTGTGGTGAGAAAAAGCTAAGGAAGTGTTCAAGGTGCAAGAAAATGACTACGCACAATAGTAGACGCTGTAGGGATGCAATGGGGGCTTAGTTGGTGTAGCTATTTTCATGAACTTCTTTCGTTTATGTAATCTCTGAAATTCAAGTTTTACAATTAAGAAATATTTTAAAGGGTTCCCTTGTTTTAAATCAAAATACAAACTTTAACCAATAGTTGGTGCTTACATTTGTTGTGTGGCTTCAGATATTTGAACCATACATTGTTGCTTACATAATTTTTGGAACCAACTAACGATACAAGACCACAAAGAAATGGCACCAATTCTTGGTGCTAGGGAAAATATAGGAGATTCATAATAGTTGCTGCTGAGACACCATGTGGAACGACAATAGGGTGCCACCAAACATTTGTTGCTTACATAATTCTTTAGGAACCAACTAACGGTGCAAGACAACATTAGAATGGTTCCAAAATTTGGGTGATACGAACCATAACAGGGTGCCAGAAAGCATTGGTGAGATAGCTTATAATAGGTGCCCACACACTAGTAGGAACCACAACAGGGTGCCATGAAACATTGCTGCTAAATCTTTTGTTCCAAAAAAAACATTCTCAAAGGTTAAGCTTGGACAAAGGAGATAGATAACAACCAAATCTCCTGTTCCATCAAAACAAAGTAGATATTACTGCTGACACACTGGTTGGAACCACAACAAGGTTCCACAAAACATTCTCAAAAGTTAAGCTTAAAAAGTACGAAATCACAGTACACTTTCTCAATCATTCTCAACAATGCAACTTGCACTGCTTCTTATCAATAAACTCCCTAACCATTCTTGCCCTAAACTGACTACATTCTCTCATTGACAGAGCTACATTATTAAAACTAGGGCAATTCTCCATCATGATCTTCTCCATCACCATACACACTAGGACCCCGCATTCATTGCTCCCTGCTGGCTGCTGAGGACATGGATGTGCAACAATTACAGCATCTGCTGAGGTTTTTTGACTCAACAACAAATACGCTTCTGTATTGGCAACCAATGACTTCAACTTGCTCTCAGTGTAATCAGCCTTGAACAAAAAAAAGAGATCTAATCAGTCAGGCTATTGCATGCATACAATAATAACCAACACAAATTCCGTATAACATACCAAAAGTTGGCCCCGGATCAGGTGCCAATCGTTCTGCTCATCTCCATGCAGATTTGAATTGTACATCTCCCATTGGCCCATGGCCTCAATGTACACAAGTAGGGTCCAGTGGTCCATTTTACCTGTCAACACATCACCCTGACCAGTGGTATTCATTGGGAAGATCAAGCAGTCACATTTCCCCTGCACAGCTTCAGGCAGTGCATCATCAACCTCGTGCACTAAGGCATCATTGTACATAGTCACATCATCCTTTCGAGCACAATACATCTACAGCCACATGTCAAACTATAAGTGTAACTTATACTTGTACGTACAAAAAGGAGATACGTAATAATCAGATTCTTTTTTTACCCAACAGTTGCTGCTGAAAACCTTAGCTTTAGGTGCCCCGGTTACATGTGGATCTGCTCGTTTGGCCATAAGACAACTCCAGGCATCAATATGCTGTAAACAATTCAAAAACGTTTAGTAACTTGCATTGTCCCAGGCTATTGTACCAGATCGTGGTGCCAACAATTGCCGCTTACAGTTATACACATGTTCATTGGTACCACTGATACGACTTGGCACCACATGATGGTCCATCTACTGCACCAAAATCTGGTTCGAACACACAAATATTCTACAAGCAATTACAACATAAAGAACCTATCCTTCAGATCTGGTACCAAAGCTTGATGCGCATAAAACTTAAACAGACAAACAATTTAGAAACTGGTAGGTGGTACCACATATTGGTGCAGCTACTGCACCAATAACTGGTTCTAACACACAAAGATTATTCTACAAGCAATTGAAACATAAAACACGGTAAAACTAGCATTCAGAATTGGCACCAAAACTTGGTGCGCATAAAACTTAAAAAGACACACACCACATCTTCCTCCCCACTAAATATAAGCATGCAAAACAATTTCAGAATGTTTATGTACAGCGGCGGTTACACAGATAATAATACTTACATTGCTCTCCAGCTTGGCACCATTTAAGAGGAGCCATATATCGCGCAGCGTCAACTTATTCTTTTCACCACACCTCCATACAATACAACTGTAAATTCAGAAAATGTGTCAATAAGTCCTAATCTCAATAATCCTAATGATAGACAAACAAATATTCACTTTCTACTTACTCTGCACCATCTTTGTCGGCTAATATCATATCCAACTGTCGTTTTCTAGGATCCCTAAGGCAGCCATAAGCCTCAGACTTCTTATTTAGGATTAATGTTTTTGGTGCAACCAACGCTTTCTCCAAACCTGTGTCAACCTTTGCCTTCTTGGAATTTTCAATTTGCTTTTGAACCCTCTTAGACTTAGGTCTCAATCATCTAGTACTATACACTTGAATTTGTTTATCAGTAGGTAATGTTGCAGTTGCTTTAGCATCACACCCCGGTTTCGTACTGGCCTTCCGGACTCTCGCAGCATCAAGTTGTTCGGCATCATCTGCAGATGCATAAATAAACATGTCCAACTATAATAAGGATGAATTAGTAAAATATATCGGACTCCAAAGGTCGGCACCGCGCATACCTGGGCCAGTCCGGTCCGCATGAGAATGAATGGTCGGTACGGGAATACCCCCGAATAGCCTCATAGTTTCTTGGAACCCTACTATCTTTGTGCTGCTACCACCTGCTACCACGAAACAAATCAGTCAAAACTATGTTCAACTCTAACATATCAGACAATATATTTCCAATATACTGGGTTACAGCAGTACAAAACTAAGCTATAAACATTACCCATGCTCGCAATCTGTTCAGCAAGTCTTCGGTTCTCCATCGTCAACTCCACTATATTTCTTTCATGTGTCTCAATGTTTAGCCGTGCTTCTGCCAGTTCTAATTCCATTACCCATTGCAAACGTTGGTGAACACTGGACTTGAGTGTCTGTACGGCCATCCTTTCCGTTCACAACGTAATTGTACTCCTTACGCAACGCATCCAGATGCTCATCTGCACATTCTTTGGCCATTACCAAACCGTTGATGAGTTCTTGCATCTTCACTTTATCATCTTCGGCCTGGTTTATGAGTTCTTGCATCTTCACTTTATCATCTTCGGCCTGGTTTATGAGTTCTTGCATCTTCACTTTATCATCTTCGGCCTGCTTAAGTGCCAATTGTAGCTCACTGATCTTGATGCCAGCTCCTGCATGGCTATCATCTCCAACAACATCTTCCTCAGGATTAGCACCAACCTGCGTGTCCATCTTGGCTGACGCAGCTAACTTCTTCTTCTCTGCCTCGGTCCGATGAAGGATCTTTGTAAATTTCTGCAATACATAAAGGAAATATAGACATAGGTAGAAGAATGGCACCTATAACTGGTGCTAACTGGTATCATGGCACTAATAAAAGGTTCCAGCAATATACCTTGTCTGTGCTACAAGAGTTGATTTCATATTTGTCAATATATTGTTCTAGAAGATTCGGGTCCCACTTTAGAAACCTGGGAAATTCACCATCTCCTACTACTCCAATAAAGTTTGGGTGCTCACAGAACCAATACTACAAAACCAAAACACAAGCATTACAAAACCAACTATGACAATGGCAAGATTAATGAAAACAAAGAAATATCAAAGACTGTGAACTTACGCATAGGAGAAAAACACATCCATGAGCATTGGAGTGGTTCTCGGATCTAGCAACTTTGATGCTGTCAATTAACTCCCGCAAGACGAGCTCTGACCAATCGTATTCACAAATCTTGTCCAAGTCATGGACATACCACTCCAACCACTTTGGGATGTTTGTGTTCTTGCTAGTCATTAGGAAAACACAGAGCACATGCATTGTCACCAAACTCGCAACATACTTGAAATCTGTTAGAGTAGTCCCACCGATGCGTTCTTTAATGTAGCGCAATAATGTCGATCTATTTGGCCTCTCGGCAGTCCAGAAGCAATCATAGTAGAATTTTGTCTTCTGCCATGAAGAATTAGATTGCTCAATCTTGGTATTCCCGTCCTTGATGCCAAAAATAAGCTTTACATCCCTTCTAGTCAAAGACAATCGATTCGTTCCGAAATGGAATTTATTAGACTCCGCATCGAAACACCGCACAATAGCCCTTATAGACCCATTCACCCTTGGCACCCGATCCTTCACAGCCCTGTCGGTGAAGATTGTTTCAAGCAGGTACCAGAACGGGGTTCGCCTCAACTCTACCATATGAGACTCTGTCAATTTGAGTCCACGAATGTCCTCGTATAAAGCATGAAATGACGCACAGTAGTGTGTGCCCTTCACTTCACCTGAAAATCAAATTACACACACAACCATCAAATTGATTCAGTTTTCCTACCAAATATACACCATACCGACGGTACTAAAGCACATAAACAATTGTAATTACCGCATTCCTTTGGTAGCACCCGGCGCCTAACCTTCGTCTCAGCACCCGCCTCAGCCATCGGAGAATCCACTACAAAAATATGACAACAAGATTATGAAACACACGGAGTTGGTTAAAGCAACAGTCTTTCCCTGCACTTGGCACCATATATTGGTGCAGTCAATTCATCAGCAACTGCCAATCTTTCATGAAGAAGCGTATCACTGCCAGTCTTGGCACCACATATTGGTGCATTTACGGCACCAATAACTGGTGCAAGCACACGAAGATTACCATCTGGACAAGTAATTAAAAACAGAATACTTGGTGGCTTATAAACATCTAGAATTCTGTGAGTGGTACCAGTCCCTGATGCGCCTAAACTAAAGCATACAAAACAACTACAAGAATCATACGTGGTACCAATTCTTGGTGCCCCTAAATCGAATGCACAAAAAACACTATCATACATCGAAAGTGGTACCAAGCAGTGGTGCACCTAACAGTTTAGCAGACATACAAATCAATTCTTGGTTAATTTTTGGAGCCCCTAAAGCTAATGCACAAAAAACACTATCATACATCGTAAGTGGTACCAAGCAGTGGTGCACCTAGCAGTTTAGCAGACATACAAATCAATTCTTGGTTAAAATTGATACTTGGTACCACAAGAAACGCAAAAGCCCAATTAATATCTTGTGGTATCAAATCTTGGTACCACAAAGGCCAAAGAAGACGATTGAAGATTCAATTGGTGCCATACTCCAGCAAACAACAACAACATACTCCCAAAATTAAGATGAACGACAGAAAAAACAAAAAACAGAAAAACCATGAGCGCGCAGTAAGAAGATCGACACAAAATTGATTTGCTCGAGTTACCTGGTTTCCGTTTTGTCTGTGAGCGCGTTTCCCGGCTGGTACCAAGTCGACGTTGGAAAGCTTGCGTTTCTCCGAAGCCGGTGAAGACTGAACTGGTCGATTGAATGGTTTCCGAAGACTGAATTGGTCGATTGAGTGGTTTCTAATTCAAATTGGAGTCTTTAATTACATAGCTAAAATTAAGGGGAAATGAATATTACACACAAATAAGTAGAAGGGTATAATGGGTATGACATAAATTAGATACTAGAGTTTGGGTCTAATTGGTATTAGTGTCCATAATTTGGACTTGTAAGAATTTTACCCTAGAAAATAACTACTATTTTCCTGGAAAATCCAAAAAATGCCAAACAACAGAAAACAAAGGAAAACAATTATTTTCCTTCATCATTTTTCATAGGAATTTGATTTTCCTTCAATTTCCTTTCCTTTCTTTTCCTTTCCCTTAAAACATGCAGAGCCTAAATGGACAAAACATACTTCCATGTGAAGGTCAGAGCTAAAAGGAGCACTTGTCAATATCTAAGTAAGGTTATACTTCAGTTGTGCCTCGTAACCCCTAAAGCTAATGAGGGCAAAGAATGTGCACTAAGCACTCACAGGCCCTAAAGAGCCGCCAAAGAAGGGGCCTTCTATCTAACATTGAAAGCAGTAGTAACATGACCAACCGACTGAATATAACCCATATAAATGTAAAGCCACTCGTCCTCTTCAGTGTCTTGGTTACTTTAGTTGGACATGAGAGATCCTCCACTTACCGAAAAATTGTGTGAAGATGCTAGTGACAAAGGTCAAATTACGTGCACATCATAAGCCATGGCTGGAGGAAAAGGCTTGACAATTGTGTCGACACTAGAAACACATTGGAGGAACTGCAAAACAAGAAAAAGCTACATAATTGACTTCATCTGGTAAATCATAAAGACAAGCATCGCACGAAAGTTCGTAATACTTCAATTAGCATACCAGGACATGTTTTCAGTTTTCACTACTCCGTTCTCTATACTTTTAAAGATGCTAAAAACTACTTATAACAAAGGCCAATCGTAGCAGCAGAAGTGCAGAACCTCAATATAACAGGATAAACATAAAACAAGAAGAAGAACTGGCATTTCAAGTTCACCATTAAATGAAGGAGCCTAAATGTTCAACTTCAGTTCGATGCAGCTCAAACACCAAGTGTGTGTAGTTACAAAAACTCATCTGAAAGTAACTTGGGGCAGCGACAAACAAATCACAAAAACTCCATCAACATATAAATCTAAACTAGCACCCTGCAAACACATTGTATAAATAAAGAGCCACCTCGAACACGAAACCTCTGTTGGCCAAAATCAAATGAGCTCAGCAGTCAGCTCCACTTTCATGTCATATTTCATTAGACGATTAGATTAACATAGATAATTCCATACAATTCAAGCAGCATAACACAAAGTTGTCCGCTACGCCTACAAAATGGTACCTTTATCCATTTCATCAGAGACCATAAACTCAAGTATAATACTTTTTCACATACAGATTTTCACTTTGTTACCTGGAATGCGCAGGAAGCTGTAACGAAGCTCTGGGCCAATCTCAGTGAGTGATTCCTCTCCAACGTCGTCGTTCTTGGAGTTGTAACAATTCTTCTTCCCAGAGACATGAATCGTGGGCGTTGAACCAGGCTGTGAGGTCACCTTCATCCTCGCATCTCTGAAATTCCCATCATCTTCCGGGACAGCCCTCCATGGCGCTGATTTAAGCAATTCAGCTCTTTCTTCGTTTTCGCCATTGTTATCAATTCAGCTAGTTCTTCGTTTCCGCCATTGATAATATTTACGATGTCGTTTGGTCTTCTGGGTTTTAGAATTTCACTATTTATCTTTTGGGCTTCTAATTTGTCAATTTTCCATATTGACCACCAATAAATTTTAGGAAAATTTACCTCGGGAGAGACCGTTCATTCTCACTTTATAAAGACTTCATAATAATTGATGAAGTGTCATAATAACACACGTAATGTGAAATTCTAGTAATGTGGAAAAATACATTTTAAAAAAATATAATGGTACATAATGTTTGAGTTAATATATCATTTTTATAAGAGTATATTGAAAAATTAATACTTACAAAAATGAGCCGCAAGCTAATATATTTAAGAAAATAGAGTCTCTAAGGAGATTTTTTTATGGACAAACAAACATTATAACAAATATAATTAAGAATATTGACGATCTCTGTTTAAATTATATTTAGACCTTATAAAAACAAGAATTCTACTCTATTTATAAAGGAATACATGTTATTAGTACGTTAAAACAATCCACATTAATTATGTCTTCCTAATTTCACAACGGGTCCTCTAGTGGAATATGTTTTACAATGTCCCTGATAGAAATAAATGTCCCGGTCACTGCAACAAAGATACCCAAAACAAGTATCACTGATATGAACACTAATTCAACCCCAAATCGTCGGGATGCTTTGCTAATCTTAAGGTAGCACAAACACGGAAACAAGATTGACGCGCTTACGCTCAGAAATGCCCCCATGAAAGCCATCACATAACCAAAGAAAGGAACAAGTAGTGCAACAATAATAGTGCTAGCAACCAAACTTGTCCTAATTGTTATGCTTATTGGCCAGCTATTACGCAGGGCTCTTATATCTTCAAGCGCCAACGCAATTGGAGACACAATTAATGCGTACTTCGTGATTGGATTGATGAGCGTAGTGTAAATTGCAACTTTGGAGCTTATGTTCTTCGTGGGAAGATTTAAAGTTACTAGTGACATTGCACTTTTTCCAAACATGGTGTAACCTAAGACTCCCATTGATCCGTAGCTAATTGTGCTCAAGATAAAGCATACGAGTAAAACCTGTAAAGAGATAAAATAAAGAAAATTGTGAGCACATTTGCAACAGACAACTATTATACTAGTTGAATGAACTTTTAGGTTTCAACTTACAGTAGGAAATTTGCTTCTATCTTTCATAGAATTGCAAAGAGTAGGGAAAACCGCATGGCCACAATAGCAAAATGTGTACAAGCTTATAGCCGTCGGTAACCCATTCAACCTCAATACATCACCTCTTTCACGAAATCCAATGTCATCGACTGCCCCAATCCATGCGACAATCCCAATCAAGATGATAGAAGAGAAAACCCCTCCAACAGAAACATAGGCTAAGACGGATAAGCTTCGCAACCATGTTGTAGGTAACATGATAAGTCCAGTTATCACAACGAACACATGTTTGCCTCCAACATGTCTACCAAACAAATGCAAAGAGAAATCCGGGAACAATTTGTGCAAGTTATCGCCTTCCAATATCAAAAACTCTACAGCTAGCAAGAACAATTCAAGATACATAAACATGGATATGACAACTCTACCCTTTCTTCCGAACGCTTGTGTTTTAGACTATGAATTTATAAAAAAATAATGTTATCTTATTATTTACAATGATTTTTAAACTTAAATCTCTCTCATATGACAATTCACCAAAACATTACCATAATACCATATGGGAAAT
>JAYMSL010003594.1:0-12225 GCA_036897195.1 Plantago coronopus | reverse complement strand
AGAAGAGGGTTACTCACGAAGGAGCCATGGTGGAGGGAGGAGGTCGGTGGAGAAGAGTCACCGGTCATGGCTGTTTATTTGTCGTGAGGACGGAAGGCCGGCGACGTCATGGTAGACGGCGGCAAGAAGGGTGGTGGAGGAGGGCCAGCGACGTCATGGTGGACGGCGGCAAGAAGAATGGTGGAGGAGAAGAGGGTTACTCACGAAGCAGCCATGGTGGAGGGAGGAGGTCGGTGGAGAAGAGTCACCGGACATGGCTGTTTATTTGTCATGAGGACGGAAAAGGTAGGGAAGAGGTTACGCAGCGGAAGAAAGTAACCTGCTCTGATACCATGAAAGAATGTAATGTTTTCCGTAATGATCTCATTCTCATGTATGCTATATATAGAGTACAGTATAACAGTCCTAATCATATACTAACTAGGCTATAATATAATCATAATCTAATTATGCTAATGTACAATCCTAATATACATAGATCTCTAGATATCTAATGTACAATCCTAATATACATAGATCTCAAGTATATATCTAACAACCGGAACCGGCTCGACACACCCCTCTTAATCACCTTATTCACTGAAAGACGGACCGTATTGGACTTATGTTCTGATTCCTCGTTCAGACAATTCATCGAACAGGTTGAGCTCATCAGTCACTTCCATCTCCTCAGCTTCGATGCTCTACACTCTTCCACATTCAAAACCCACAAAGCTCTTGACATCCAGACTAATTCATGAGCATCATCGGTTACTACTATTAATCCAGCACAGATGGGCGAGCAGCAAGAGAGTGCAAGATCGGAGCAAGAACAAACGCGTCCATGACCTCGAAATAGCCGCGGAAAATCTCAAGGTAACCTCCAAGATCCTTAATTTACTCGAAATTCTTAAATCCCAGCGTGAACAAATAATACGCTTGGAACATCTTGAACAATACCGTCAGAAAATCAATCTCCCCAAGCCCCATAGCATCGCTGTTTTCTTACAAAAAGTCCCTCAGCTTATTGAGCTGTATAAGGATCAGAAGGGTATTGTTTGGTGTGGAATGACTGAGAAAGCTGAGGAGTTCATGAAAGAAGGGGATGAAATTATTGACAGAAACAGCGCAAAAGCCGCTGAGTTTGTTACTAGAATGTTGATGATGTCTGTTGATAAGAGGTTATTCTTAGATAAAATTGCACATTATAGGCGTGAGTTGGGATTGCCGATTGATTTTAGGAAAGATTGGGTGCATCAGTATCCGGAATTGTTTAGGGTGGTTAAGCCCTTTAAACCTTATGATGAGGGGGAGTATTTGGAGCTTGTTTCGTGGAAGTCAGATTGGGCGATCACGGAGTTGGAAAAGACTCTGTCTGGTAAAGATGGAAGGTTCGATGATCATGTCCCTGGTGTGCTCTCATTGGCTTTTCCATTAAAGTATCCGGTTACGTATAGGAGGCTCTGTAGGATTGGAGGGAAAGTTGATCATTTTCAAAGAAGTGAGTATTTGTCCCCTTATGCGGATGCCCGGGGTACAGAACCTGGGTCAGATATGTTTAACAAGAGGGCTGTTGCTGTGATGCACGAGTTGCTTAGTTTCACAGTTGAGAAGAGACTGGTTACAGATTCTTTGACGCATTTTAGGAGAGAGTATGTCATGCCACAGAAGCTGATGAGGCTTTTGCTGAAGCATTTTGGGATTTTCTATGTTTCTCAGAGGGGAAGGAGGTTTAGTGTGTTTCTGAACGAGGCTTATAATGGATCGGAGTTGATTGAGAAGCATCCATTGGTTGTTTGGAAGGAGAAGGTCCTGGCAAACATTGGTTTCAGGGGGAAGAAGCGGAAAATTTTGAGTTACGAGGATTTTTCAGATGTGGAAACTGATGCTCCACTAGGCACTGATTCCGAAGGTGAGAGCAGTGAAGGGGAACTTAACCAGGATCCAACAAGGCATTATGTGGAGAACGCTTCAACAACCGATGGGTCTGAGATGGATGTTCACGAAGTTGTCCGGGCATATAATGAATGAATAGGTATGAGGTCAGTATATATATTTTTCCTGATGCATTATTAATAGACTATTATGCCTTGAATCACATGCGCTTCTGAAGATAGTTTGGTTCTGAATTTCTATTCTGTTTTTAGTTTGCTGCAGCAAGTGCAGCCTGCATGTATAGAAATTGTAGTTACATGAACCGAGTTATTGCATGTCACATTGATTTAAAATTATGTTGACTGATAAGTGTATGACAATATGCTCAAGAATTCTGTTACAGACCTAGAGTCCTACGTTATTATTATTTAATATTTATAATTAGTATAAGAATATTAGTAATATTATTAGAGTTTAAGTCAACTTAGGGAATTAACAAATAGAGTTTTAGTTAAGTAAGGTAATTACCAAATAGTGAGTTAGGAGCTCTTCTATATAAGAGAGCCTTAGGTTCATTATTCAGCAGTGAGTTAAGAAGTATTCTACTTCGCTCATAGGAGCTGGTTTCGCCCTTTCGGGTGGTTCGTCTCTTCGGATATTGGTGTACTTTACTTTTATTTATATTATTTCAATAAATCTACAGAAAACGTAGCGATTGCTGCACCAAAAATCCTATCTTTTATTTCCTCTGCTCTATCAAATTCATGTCTGAACATGCTATCTTTTCTGTACTTAGCCTATTAAAACAAAACAAATATTACATACGTCACTGTGGTCAATATATTGATTGAGCATCTTTCTTGACACTTTATTTCTCAGTCACAGTATTGAGATCGGTAGTTGTACATAAGCTTCAGGCTTGAAATTTTCCGCAATTAAGCACGACAGCTTTGGCCTTCACTTCGTCCACATCATTATGCATACATATGTTCTTTTGTGTCCTCTCTGATGAAATGAATTACACGGCAGCTTTGGCCTTCACTTCTCATCCACATCATTATGCATACATATGTTCTTTTGTGGCCTCTCTAATGAAATGAATTATATTCATCCATTCCCACTTTTTAGGTGGATATGTTTGTGTTGCTATACACAGATTAGCTTGATGCTAATATTCTGTGTTGAAAACTTAGTTAGGTTAATTTTTCTAATTGCATTCAGATATTTCAATATATGACTGGCTTCCCGTTCATATCCTTAAACTCGCAGTTGCTGACCAGCAATTAACTTGAAATTTGAACAGATGTCTTGAGCCGAAGGAAAGATTTTTTGCCTCACGAGCTAAGGGTAAATTCTTAGAAGTTTCTCTTGCAAACTCAAGGACTTCTTGTTGCAGATTTATTAGACTTTAAACATATGGGCATTTGACTCAGGTATTTTGCAATTTCAAAAGCTTCTATTATCTATCTGCGTAATTGTTTTTGCTTACAACAGCTTAGATTGGGTACAATACGTTTCTGTAACAAAGCATCAATTTGGGCGAATTTGATGAATTAATTAACAAGACAATCATCAAGAGCAGAAGAAACTCTCAAATAGGTGCTTTGATTTAATAATGATTATTGGGTTTTTAATTTTGACATGTTGATAGTGTCAATTGCAGTATAAGTGTGTTGGATGTGAATGTGGTATAGATTAAAATACCCCAGTGGCAACACCAGCCACCAGCAGGGTAGCACCAAAAAGAAAAGAAAAAATGAAAGGAAAAACAAACATGTTTAGGAAGTAAGAAATGATTAGATCCTTGCAGTTTGTAGGTACGACACAATCAGCCAATTGTCTCTTTTAAGTTTTTAACATATGTAATATGCCAAATTCTTGATGAAGTTGTTCATACTATACAAATCCTTCAAGAGTGTATATGTACTACAAATTGATCCATCTAAAATGAAGTTGTCTTGGTTCTAGTCTGGATAGATAGAGAGTGAAACCTGGAAGAGAACAAGAGCGGAGCTTCCAACGTCAGCCAAAGTCAGTTTCCAACCAATATATATATATACTGTATTACTTATATTACAAAATTAGCTAAACTTTTATTTTTTCAAATAACTATCCAAACTTTTCTAACTTCTATTACTTGTGATGCTCTGAATTTTGAGATATCCTTTTTACAATTTCCAATTCATTAAATTATTTAATCACCTATATTAATTTTTCTTTAATATTAATCATCAAAAAACAACTTACACAAACCAAAACAAAACATAGCTTCAGCATAGTGGGATAACAATAGTGTGATGATCTTCCAATATGTACATCATCATTGTTCTGTGCGGAATCGAAACCCACACACTGACCCAGGCCCACCAATTCAAGAGATAGAAGTTTGGCATCTAAGCAATGAAAAACTCGAATGTTTTTCCCCAGAAATTTTGTTCAAAATCTAATGTCCATGCTCATTTATCTGCTACTGTAGTTTTCCATGATGAAATAAACATTCATCATTCTATTTTTTAATGAGGTTCATAAGAATTTTCCCACAAATTGTAATGTGCTGGAGGTTTTCCCAGGCATGACTGAAGACAATGATGGACAATTTTAGATGGCCGAAGGCTTGAAGCTACTGTAAATGTAAAAAATGTGATCTAAAATCACCGGAATATACAGCATTACTTCTGATAAAGTTTGTGAAAGTTAGGATGCATATTTGAAAATAAAACTTTAGCTAGTCTTGTGATATGATTAGTAAAGTTTAGTTATATAAAGTAAGACTCCGATCTAGTAACTAGCCATGTGTGATTAGATAAGTAACTTGTAACTTGTAAGGTTTAATGGAAGAGAAAGCCTAGATAAGTATCAAACATAAATGGACAGCAAATGCCTGATGCCCTGAAACATTATCCCAGGGAAAAAAAAATCCAAACCGACCTAAATAACAATTATTTCCTCTGCAAATCAGAATATGGTATGCATTTGCAGTATATGTCCTGCTTCGATTTATTTTTGTTAAAACCTAGTTATGTAAATTTATTAATCACAGTTTCAATGTAGGGGTGTACTCCAGATTACAGAAGCCTTCTGTAAATGTCCACGACCCCACGGTTATAATCAAAGTTGACTGGAGAGGGTGTGAATGTAATTTCCAATCATCAGCTCCTCATGTTTAGACACTTTGAATCTCATTACCTGATCATACCATGGGGACAAACGCAAAGACGATTCTGAATGCTTAAGCTCATGCCATGATGCTTCATCTTTGAGCTGTAAGCAATAATTTTTTATGAGTCTAAATACTGCCCACCAATTGTTCAGTAATTCTTTTCTTTTTCTGGTCTTCAATTTTTTTTTTTTTCTGATTATCATGATCTGCTTAAATTATTTACTGTAAAATCTGACATATTCCATTCTACTACACTGACACCTCACATACTCCCCAGATCCAATTATTTTCTCTCAAAATTTGCTGGAGCCTCTAGATTGCTAATTATTATTCTGCATTCAAATGCGTTGACCCGAAAATAATAAAAAGAAGAAGAAGAAAGAACTGCAGGGCTGGAATTGCTGCTAGCTAGAGAAGTTTCTTGTTATTGGCATCTATCTTAAAAAGAATCTTTGGTGGTATCATGTAGACTCCATCTATGCCATTAGTCCTTGGATTCATCTTTATGGTGTTTTTTTCTTTCTTTCTCTGCCAAATCTTGTGTAATTATTGACCTTTATACTTGTCAAAGGATCCAATCCCAGTGCAAATCACATATCATATCAGATCCAAGCTCATTACTGTTATGGTTCTCTCCAGAAGGTTATTTATTTTGTTATGTTTTCAACTTCCCTAAATTACTTCAAAAACATTGACAAACCGTAATTTGGTGTTGGGGCTGAATCGCAGCCCCATTGCAGGGCTTTGATTGCCAGATATATGGGGATTAGTTCATCCATAATCCAGTCCGTTGATTGTTTTTCCTTCTCTGAAGCAGTATTTGCCATCGACTAAAAGAATGTTCTGCAAATAAACAGTTATCGGGACGTTGAATAAGTAGATTGTAGCCTTAACTCAATCCCTGCTGTTAATTGTGGAAGCTGTAGGTTAATTGGTTGATTGGTTCTTGTTTGTTTATGTATGCTGTGTATAAACTTGGTGTAGTTATCTGGGACAAGACTTCACTGTCTGATAAGAAAAAGATTCGTTCGTGTAGATATTGTAAACAGTGGTGCGCTAGAAATGAAATGAAGAGACAACACCATGGCGTGGACAAAACAAGATTTCCGAGCATGCTAAAGAGTTATCATCTCTTCTTCTTCAGCATGTGAGATGACATGACAAGGTTTATGTCCCACCTGATTGATGGTCCTTTAGTTTTAAGGACTTTCTGTCCTCTGTCTAGGGTAGTAGACTCTAGTTAAGCTAAAGTAAACACTTTCATGTTAGGTCTTATCTATGCATTTCTAACACCAATACACCACTATTATTAATACTACGTACTGTTTGATAGGAATCCGAGTCTTCATCAAATCTGGATTTTCCAAATTAAAGTAGTTCTTGTATTATGTAATACTAGTGCTCCCTCCGTCTATCGCGGTTGTGGTGGGAGGTTCAGGGTATGCGAACTCTTGGTTTAGGTTTCGTGTCGTGGTACAATTGTGGCTGGATTTAAGTTTGGGTGTTGTCGTTTGGTATAGAGGTTTAGGGTATCCGAACCTGTGGTGTTTGTTTAGGTTTCGAGTTGTGGTACAGGTGTAGCTCGATTCAGGTTTAGGTGTTGTCGTTTGGTTTAGAGGTTCAGGTATTCGAACCCGTGGTGTTGGTTTAAGTTTCGAGTCGTGGTACAGGTGTAGTTGGATTCAGGTTTGGGTGTTGTGTTTGATTTAGAGGTTCAGGGTATGCGAGTGTTGATTTACGTTTGGAGTCGTGGTACAGGTGTAGCTGGATTCAGGTTTGGGTGATGTCTTAAGTTTCGGGGTTTGGTTTAGGTGTATTCAGGTTCATGAGTTTGTTTGTTATTCTCGTTTTGTTGAGTCGCGGTTAGATTTGGTTTTGGTTTTATTCTGTCTGAAATTGTTTCCGAGCATCACTTATGCTGTTTTTTATCAATGAAAAAATTTGCCGTTTCAAAAAAAAAAAAAAACAAAACAAAAGTACTCCCTCGGTCTGGCAGAAAGTGTACCATTTTGCCATTTTAGACGTCTGCTTAATAATGCTATGTTTCTAAAAATGAAAAGTTTTTATTACTTTTCCATTACATACTCATATTCCACTTGTACTGTATATCAATATTATCACAATTTACTTGTACTACTTTACTTTTCATTTACTACTCTAATATACAACACTTGTATTATATCTAAATATTTTACTCACTGTCTAAAAATCTGTGCAAAAAGGCAAATGGTGCACTTCTTTGCGGACATAAGGAGTACTCCCTCCGTCCGCTCAATTCAGCCCCATCTTTTCATTTTGGGCGTCCACTCAATTCAGTCCCATGTCCAAAAATGGAAATTTTTTATTACTTTTAAATCAAACACTCCTACCCCACTTGTACTATATATATCAATATACTACCACAATTCAACACCACTTATACTATTTACTTTTCATTTACTACTTCAATATACCTCACTTGTACTATATACCAATATATATATTATATACTACTCCTTAAATAATGTGCCCAAACCCTCATGAGTCATGGGGCTCAATTCGGTGGACGGAGGGAGTACTTATTTTCAATTTTGAGATCTCTATTTTGGTAGGGCTTAATTCTTGACCATTGACGGGTGAAACAAGACTAGTTACCATACAACAATTGGTTTTCAATCAAATGCCACTTCAAAGTAGGTATTCAAAGGTGGGAAGAACGTTCTCTTTCATGAATACCGATTTCCATATAGCAGTCGTGACAGCTTGTAATTTGTTAAGATGCTTGGATTCGGGATTTACATACAATACCAATCTTTCTTTCTTTCTTTTTTTCATTTTTCAACTTGACTATAAAAACTGATGTTATGTTATGTTATGTTATGTTATGTTATGTTATGTCCAATTAAACGATATGTAATTCTTCCATCCCTCAAAAATGTCATACATTTAACATTTTAGTCAGCCCACAATAATGTATACATTTACTTAAATGCAAACTATAGAACATATATTATTTTTTTCAATTTCACAATAATTTTCATAATATTTTGTCTTTTCGGTCAGAACTTTAAATCACAAAATAAATGAAGTTTAACTATGAACGAGGAGAAAACAAGTAATCATCAGTTGAATTTGTGGTATCACACTCGAAGGATTTATTTCTATTTCATAAACCCTAGAAACCACAACAAACGCTATTTGATGTGTGGTGTGTAAAGTCCCTATCTTTCACTTATGAAGTCAAGCATTTTGGTGACCTCCAGTTTGAACTTGAAAAAGTGTAGTTTTCATCGACAAGTTTGAACTTGAAATTTCTTCTGTTTGATTTAAACTCTTTACTACTTGAGCCAATTCTGGTTGATTATCGTTTGGAAATAACCGAATATTGAAATTATGATTGTTCATTTGTATACATTCGGGAGATTATGTGATTCATTTTTCCAATTCTTGTTTCCTTTTTACCAATTATTTATTTATTTATTTTTTTACGTCAATTCTAACTACACGACTCATATTCTTGTACCACATTATTAGCTAATAATACACACAAACCGGTCTTATAATTTCAATCTAAACCACATTGATAGGTATGCGAATATGTCTCCCTCGAAATGCATCACACTCCTCGAAGGGACCTATCCTCGAGGATGTTTCTAGCATGATTTCCACAAGTCATTGGGGGCAGCACAAACTTCCTCCGAAGGGCCTGATCCTGAGAGGACCCTATCCGTAATCCCTCGCAGGGAGTACGGTCTCGATGATCTACGACGACAACCTCACTGCACAAATCTATAAATAGGGGACTTGTACATAAAATACGAGTAAGATTTATCTACTATTCAAATATAGCATTGTTATTCTTTTGAAGCGCCACTTCGAAAGACTGTTATTTCAATCTCGGGTCTGACAAAGTCCAAACTAGACAAAAAGGGACTAACTCTCACCTAGTGTTTCATTTCTTAGATTGTGGATGGAGGATAGCTTGGAGATCATATCTTGCTGAGAAGAGAAGATTGTATTTTACATTGTAGTCTTGTTGTTAAGAATTCTTGTACTAACACACATTCTACATCAGAGTTCGAACTATCAATCTTTCCTACACTGTTCCAATTTTTTTCTTTACTACTCGGCCACTCTTATAACTCCTTGACATGATGTCCTTGTTTTGCTCAAACGCAAAGTGCAAGACCAAGTGATATAAAAAAATGATTGGAGACCATGTGGAAGAGTATGGAGAGCAGTTCAAGGAGACAAGGATAAGAGATGATGAAGTTTAAAAACAAAGAGAGAGCCACCATATAATTATTGTTTAATTGTGTTTTAAATTTAAGAGGAAGATATCATTTGGATCTCTAGCTTTTGGAAGATAGTGATGCGTGCGAAGTTTCTCAATCCCCCAATTGCACTTGTAATAATTAATTTTCACAAATCTCCATGATTTATTATTCCTTAAACTTGTTTACCATTTAATCATTTTGTCATCATTCCAATCATCTTGTTTAACCAATTAAGTATGGGTATTAATTTGTCTAATTATTCACCAAATAAGTATTGAAATCAACAACATTAAAGTACATCTTGATTTCTGCAACAGGACACATTAAATCAACATAAGCTCATCAGGACTTGATACTCCAGTTACAATATGATAAGCAAACTATAATATTACCTGTGTAGATTGGTGGTTCAATTCTGATCTCATAGTTCGGGTCTTGATTCAGATTCAAATTCAGATTCGGCTATAATATAGTACTATCCATTTCAGATTATCAGGATCTAGTTTGATTCGGATCTTGCTTGGATTTGTAATACTTGAAGTTAGTTTTGTTCAAATCATTTTAGGCTAATATGTTATTAATCTCTCACAATTAATGATCATATCTCACAAGTTGAAATTCTATGGACAATTGTACACCTTTGAATGTTGAGAGCATTACATTTCTCACGATTAATTGGGATCATTTCATAAGAGATCATTTCAGGTTGTCTGTTAGTAATCATGTCATACATACTTTAGATAATATTTCGAGTTTAAAGTTATATTCGGGGTTGATGAGTTACATCTTTGTTGTACTATAGTGATTGGAAGTATCACATGGGTGATAATTTAAAATTTTGAAACTGGACCACCATTGCATAGAGAAAGGGGGGCATTTGATATAGCTTAAATTGGGGTCATTTTACAAGTACTACTACGTTATGCAAACATTTAACTCAACTTGGTCATATAGATATTTACTCTGTTTCAGCTTCTTTCAATGTGCGTGTTAGTACATACATTCATAAGCTATATGCACATGGATAATTTATCAGGTTGTTTATCTCAAATCAAACATCTTGTTATTACTGAAACAGAGTAATCGTAGAAGATACCTTAACACACACAGTGTTTGTATTCAAACGCCCTTCAAATTCTTGGTTTTCTTGTGGTGTTGCTCGTCTTGTTCGTGATCCAATGGATTAATGCCTAAATCAGCCGAATTCAAGAATTATGCATCCTTCATCGATGCTAAACCCCTGTCCAGAGACATAAGTAACACGTAAGTTCTTGACAGAACCGGAACTATTACAAGTTTATTCTAACTATTTTAAAATTCAACACTTAAATTAGAAAAAATCGTGGAGGATTTGTAGTGATATACAGTAAAGTTTGAACATTTACTTCACACACATAGAGATACATCCTTCGTAAACTTTAAACATTTCGTCTAGAAACATGAAATATTTAACATTTCTACTAGCCTTTCTTAAAGTCATCTTGTCAATGTCACGAACTCATGTACAACGATATTCCTGCATGCAGTGGAAAGTTGAATCGCGAAATGTGGACTACAAGTACTCGTTCAACAGAGGCTTAGTGATTCTTCGATGCTAGGCAAATGACGGGGAACTCCGGCCTCCGGGTGCACAGAGGGTGGTTTAGATTCTTTGAGAAAACTGTGTCAAGTCATCAACGAGGTTCAATGGTCGGACCCCTTAATTTCTGACGTGGTACCAAGGTTTAATGGTCAGACCCCTTAATACATCAATTGTCACGACCTAATGGATCAATACATGATCCTTTAAACATTGTGGTTATGCATGACATGAGTCATATACGTATTGTTAGCAATAAAATAATTGTGTACTTGTGTAGCCACGATCCATGATAATTCGATAGATCTTGTGATTTGGATATGTACCACATCACTGATTGTTGCATATGATTCACAGTTACTTTATCTTACGTGATTGTTGCATATGTTTCACAGTTACTTTATTTTATAGAGCATTCTCAACAACATTACAATTTTTTTCATTAAACCGGAGCCTAGCTAGTGTTTTCTTGTATATCATTAATTTTATAAATTGATTATTTATGTGAGTAATTTAAAGTTTCAATTTTGTTAACATGACGTGGTCGTGCCGGAGTGGTTATCGGGCATGACTAGAAATCATGTGGGCTTTGCCCGCGCAGGTTCGAATCCTGCCGACCACGTTTTCAAATTCATTTTTTTGCTTTTAAATTTTATTTTTCCATTTTTCCCCATTTTAAATTCATTTTTTCATTTTAAATTTCATTGTTTTATTTTTTGCCTTTGACATTTCATTTTTTTCATTTTCTTTTGCCATTTAAATTTCTTTTTGTTGCCATTTGGAAAGCTTAGGTTAGGATCTTATTATTTTACCATGTAGATCATTAAATAAGTTACATGAAATCTTTTGAAGCTTTCCTAGATCGATGAATATCATACAGATACTCGTTTATATAGCGATATAAATATTGAAACTTTTGTTTAAGGAATAACCATAATATGTGGGAGCTGAAGTGAAGTTGTAGAAGTGTGCAGGAGAGGTCTTGAAGGAATATTTGGAGTAGAGATTATCGGCCTGTTTGGCCAGCCTCTAGCCAACTCAATTAGCAGTTAGCTAACTGCTAATTGAATTTTGCTCTGTTTGGCCAGCAGCTTGGACTTCATTTAGTCCTTCTCACTTCCACTCTCTAGCCTACCTTTCTCTCTCCACTGCCATCCTCTCTCTCATCCCCTCTCTCCTCCCCTCTCTCCTCCCCTCTCACCTCCAGACCGCCGCCGCCTCCGTTTCCGGCCAATCCCGCCACCTCCTAACAAAACCGAACACATATTCGAACTCCACACTCTCCGATCTACAGCTTCATCGGTTTCAAATTTCGATTTGGCCATTTCGAGTTTTCCGGCGAGGCGCTCCGGTCATCATCTCCGGTCGCCACTTCA
>JAYMSL010003593.1:0-12226 GCA_036897195.1 Plantago coronopus | reverse complement strand
AGGAAGAAAAATAATTTAATATTTTGAAACTGACTTCAAAATGGGCACGTTCGTTGTTAAATCCAGATTTCGGAGTCAAGCATAAATAAAAGTTGGTTTTGTTGTTAAATCCCTCTTTTTGGTTAACTCCACCAAACATGGTATTTTACACATGTTTTCCTCTTTTTGAAATGGCCTAAAATAGCTACCAAACAGGTATTTTACTCAACAACAATTCACAATACCCACTTTAGGCCCGGTGCCAAAATACCCAGAAATCATCAACACAAAATACCCACTATCTACCAAACGGACTCTGAGAGAAAAAAGTTAAATAACAACTAGTAGTAGTGTAGTACACAGTACCAAGAAGAGAGAGCCTATTAAAATGGCCATCTGAAATCTTCAAGACAATGACCACACAACAGTTTCAGGCACCAGACAAATACTTCAATTCCTAAGTACAACAATGGTCACCAATGAGAGCATTCAACATATTAACTAACCAACTCTTCTTCTTTCTTTTTACTTAATTAAATGCAAATTCTTCTGATTTTAGAAGCAATTCATTGGCCAAACTCCACCAAAGTCCACTTTAACCAGGTCAAAACCACATCAAGTTCTCCACATGTGCAACTACATAACCCTTCATGTATAAGTAAAAGAATTTGCATTTCATTCAACATACAGTCACATTCATAACTTTAAGCTATATGTTATGCTAAGCGAATAATTATAATCATATACCACAATCTAAAACACCAGAACGCTACTTGTCAAAATATTGGATACACATATAGCACTGCTTGTCCAGTAATATCAGCAACAAGAATAATTATAATCAGAGCACGAGGACAGGAACAGCACAAAATAGTTTCTTCCGATAGGAAAAGCAAACGGGCTCCTTCTTTTTCAGAATCACTTCTCTTCTTTCAAAATAATAGAAAAAGGACACTGGAATAATATTCATAATAGATACCTTTCAATCAAGATAAATTGCTTCTTAATTACAGCATTCCTAGCTTTTTCCATTCATACAATTTTGACACTGAATCAAGACTACGATCAGTGCGGAAGAGTAATTATATCCGGGTCCATGAATCAATTCTGTGGGAAAAGATAAAATACAAACGCAGTCACACTCATGAATCAGCTTAAACACTACATAGTCCAGCCACCTGATCAATCTCAGATTGTATAACACCTGGACCAATACACACCCTTCAACTAGGAGCATGATAGTCATACAAGAACGTAGAGTCATCTTCTAAACTAACACCGACCTCCTCACGTTGCTATTACAACCACAAACTTACCATTAAGCCACATCAAAACTATTATCCAATATAATTATAATAAGCTTGATGTAACAACAAATCTCCACATAAAGATCTAAACTTGCACTAAATTTAAGCCACAATGTCTGATAAACACAGGCTGCAGTTTGTTTTCTTGGAATATCTATTTGACATAGGTCCTGCTAACTTTTCCAAGAGATCAGGTTATTTTTCCACTTCTACAGGCATACTACAACCATAAGCAAGTAAGATCAAACAAAATTGAATATCATCATCGATTGATGCTGGAATATCTGTAGATGACTGGATGTGCATGGCAATGTGAACACAAGTGATGAATGTATTTTCCTAAGCATGTGACTGGGTATCAAACTGTAAATGCTGTGTTCTGTGGCCGGATATGCATTTGGGACACTAAATACTTTGGAGAAAGTTTACAGAGGGTGGACCAGTAATTGACAGAGCCAGAAGGATGGTCGACGGTAATGTCAGCTTTGTACATAGCACAGAGACTACACCGTACTTCCGGAGTAATTTATTTACCAAAAAGTGGGATGCCCTTTGGATTAAATCAATACTAGCATACTGAAAGGAGTACTCCGTCATTAACTCTCCCTCTCCAAATCAAATAACTTGAAGACAGTAAAACTAAAAGGAAATGCAACTGTGTCAAGTATCAGAAAGCTTCTGATAAGATCGTAGTCAACACTAAAGAATGTAAAGCAAGAGAACTTCGCTATCTCAGACAGGCAAGACTTCAGTCTACGTTTCAGAAAGCTTAATCATTAGGCTGAATATGTTTATACAACCACATTATGTATTGTGAATCTGTGGTACAAATAACTTACTATTGCTAAAACATCTCATTCCTACCAACACCAAATGCCAGAATATATAACATGAGCCAACAGAGACACTCCATTAAATGCCAGTGTCACATATGAGCATCCCTACCCATGACCCTAGAGTGGGTCAGTGGAGCAAACTTGTGTAAGAGTTGCCCTTAACCATGCCACAATGTTGGGTCATGAATGCAACTAAAAGAGGAAACCAATCATTGGGTTTCCTTTGCTCATTGTGAGCAAAATCGCACAACCCAATTGCTTGGTAACACCCAAAATCACACTATAGCAAGTGTCCCAACTAAGAAACACTAACTAGAAAACATAGTAATATGAAGCGGTTCATGGTTAAGAACTACAAGTTGGGGTGTGGTCATAAACAACAATTCAACAAACCAAATTATGCCCCAAACTTATAAATATTTTGGTTTGTGGATAGTGATGCTCTAATTGACACACTGGTTCACCTTATATGTAGTTAGCTTTGACACTTGAATCACAAATCATCATCGTACTATTGCTGAACCAAATTGCAGATAAAGAGAAGCCCCATGTACAACAATTGAGACATGAATAAGGTAGTGTCCAATGTCCATGCATTGGAATAACAAGTTTTAGATTGTAATGCCAGTCCAAGTAAATATTCAATTTCTTCATGAGCTACAATATATAGGAATCTAAGGGAGAATGAAATAGCACTGCACAAAATAAACCGTATGCACTAGTATTTTCAATACAAATCAAGAAAGAAAGCCTTCCATATACCAACAGAGCAGCGAACAAGTAGTAAACTGTGTACATAAAACCAACACTAACACAGTATATGCTATAGTAGTTTCCCATTAATTCCACCATATAATTCAATGAGAATTGCAGAAGAAAAAAAAATGAGTGCACATCTAGTAGTCAAGACAAAACCTCAAGAGTATGCATACTGTGATTGCCCCCTTGAAGCCATACTAGCAACCTGAGCCTGCATCTGAACAGCCCTAACTTTTGAAGCTGTAGCACGATGGAAAAACTGCTCGCGCGACAACAGCCTCACATTCCTCAAGTACTGATCAAACGGCACCGCTCCTTCCTGCGCAGCCTTATCAAGTGCATAAATTGTATCCTCAACCGCTAAATCAGACGCCGTACACTCCAACATCTGCTTTGACAGCACATCAACCGGCTCAAGCGCTTCATCCACATTCACCTCACCAGTACTCCCTAACTTTCCCTCATTCTCCCTCAACCACCCTTCCATAATCTCAGTATTCATCAAAATCATCTGCAACTGCTGCTCCAACGCCTCCTTCTCATCCTGCATCTCCTTAAATCCTCTCCCTAATACCTCATCCCGATTCCTCAACACAGCCTGAGTCGAAAACAATCCTTCCATTTCCGTCTCCCTCGCCTTCCTCATGTCCCTAATATCCCCACTAACGCTCTCCACCAGCTTATTCACTGCATTCTTCTTATAAACCTCATTTGGATCATCTGTCACCCTACCACCACCACTTCCATACCCATACGGAGGCGGAGGCGAGGGATTATAATCCCTAGGAGGTATTGCCGGCCTGGTAGAACCAACCGACGAATAATTCGAGCTCAAACTGGGACTAGGACTCGGACTAGGGCTAGGGTTAGGGTTTGAAGGCTTCCTTTGAGAATACAAAGGCGGATCACGGGCAAAGTAGTGACTCAAATTCCTCCCCAATTCAACCAAATTAGAACTCGGAAACACCCAGTTGTGCAGATAGGGAATCGAAACGACCCCGTTGGGAGACACAAAAGGATGCGGACGCTTGATGATCATGTCACGCGTGGGATTAACAAACACAAGAGGCGCGTGGTGAGGGTAAGACTCCATGAGCCAGATGATTACAGGGATGTTGTAGGTGACGTTGTGAAATGACATGGGTACAGTACCATCGGCCTGGAGGAGGTTGACAGTGCGGCCGTCGTTGTGGGTAAAGACGGCGGTTTTGGGCTGAAGAGAAGGGTATGCTTCGGTGAGCTGGAGTAGATGCTGACGGATGTGCCATTTGATGGTTTCTGCGTAGGGCAGGGCTTGTGGGCCGCCTTGGGAGAGGAGGGTGTTGAGAAATTGCTGGGTGTATTGACCTGACATGGATCGATTGATCGATTGAGGTCCGATGAGGTGATTTGGGACTGTAAATGGAATAGGGGGAAAGTAAATCTTGGATTCTCCGGTGGTGGTGTGATGGAGAAGAAAGGAAGATGATGAAGGAATGACTTGTCTCTGTTAAGGAACAGGCAATAATATATTTTAATTATCGATTAATATAAATATCAACGGATTATTATTATTAATAATATAATTAATTAAAGTTAATTACAGGTATCATATGTAATGTAATTCTTCTGCTCGTGAAAGTCGTCGTCCACTTCGCACTTCCTCGAATATTCAACTCCCGTGTTGCCAAATGCCAACGACATTCACTAAAACGCGTACTGCTGGTAGTTTTCGATTCATATGACTTGAATTTGAAACATTAGAGTAGAGTAAACATGTTGTACATAAGGCTGGCTCCAACAGCAGTTGAACTGCTGGAGCGGAGCCTGTTCAGGCGCTGCAGCAGCGCCTGAACAAAGGCTCAGCGCTCAGGTGCGCCTCAAATCTTGAGGCGCGCCTGAGCACTTATTCTATTTTTTTTTACTTTTTTCCTTTTTTCTGTTAATGAAAATATAGTTGCTTCGTTAAATTTTCATGTAATGGCAGCTGTGGCCGAGTGGTTTGAAGTTACGTATTTTATGTGATAGGTCCATGGTTCAATTCTTGGTTTTAACATATTTTTAACTTCTTTTTCCCTATTTTTTTGTTCCACTTTTATAGATTTGACTTGTTTTATTTTATTTATAATAGTACTTGATATTTGACTTGTTTTATTTTATTAAATTTATATAGAAATAGTAATACTTTATGAAATTCGGATGTACATGACATGTTGACGGTTTTATACTATTATTTAAGTTTTAATTTATAGTATTGAGGTTTTAGTTATTAATTCAAAAGAATTAAAGTTGAAAAGGAAATAATAAAAAAAAAGATGGAAGAGGCTGAACTACTGGAGTAGTTTTTTTGTGTTGGGGCTGAGATTTAGTGGAATGCTGATGTGACAGAGTTAAGCCCCAAGTTGGGGCTGAACTGCTGGAGATAGCCTAATCGTGTGCCAAAGAGTCAGTATTTTGAGACTGGTAGATAAGGCTATAATAAAACTTAATTTCATTATACTAGTCAAGTCCACTGATTTATTTCGCTTATTGCATAAGACTCTTTATTAATTAGTATTTACATTTGAATCTAGAAGTGATGCAGTGGTAAAGTATATTGGTGAGAGGTCTTAGGTTCGATTTCCGGAGGTGGAAATTTATTTGGTGTTATAAGGTTAGTATTAGTGTGGTGATATAAGGTGGTATTTAGTTAGTGACTTAGTGTAGAAGTAGGAGTAATATTAGAATAAATTTACCTCTTCAAAAAACAAAAATTAGTATTTGCATTTATTACGTTAAAGTATGATCTTTTGAACTGTGGACCTGGTTTATTAGACTATTTTAGAATATGGACTTAACCCATTAAGTTTAGGTGTCTCAACCTACATCACATAATTCTTCGAGGAAGGACCTCGAATTGCGCTCCGATCGCGCTCTCTCGAATTGAAAGCTTGGAGCTCGCTCTAAGAAGATCTAAGGAATCTTAATTTATGACTTAAGAATATTAGTTCTTTGGCTTCATGAGTAATTCTTTGAAAAACTTAGGTAAAAATGAGATAAGATAACATCCCAAAAATTCAAAATGCATATTGTATGATTTAGAGGACCATGATGCTGGTGAATGGTGATTATAAATCAAGAATGAAGATGGTTGAGAATTTGAGCATAAAAATACAATTAATGATTTATTTTTAATAAACGCTCTAATGCGCTCTCGCTTTCATTTTTATCTAAAATTATCGAATTGTCGCTCTCGCTCTCAATCTCGCTCCCGTTCCCGTTCTCGAATTATGTGATCTAGGTCACAACTATATAAGTTTGTATAAACCTTTATTTTCATGTATGCTAATGAGTACACGATTGTGTTTGCCACTGAAAACTGATTGGTGGTTATGTCCGATGGCGGACTAGACTGGTAGTTGCCCGTAAGGACAACACATATCAAGCATGGATAGAGGGCCGGTTCCGTAAAGTGCGATCAAGCAGGGATAGAGGTACCCCTGGCCGGTTCCGTAAAGTGCCTCTTAAGAGTATCTAGAGATATCACGACGTCGACTAGAGAATTAGGCGCTCCAGAATCGCTCCGTAAAACAGCTTACTAGTCTCACATCTTGGTCTACTGAACGAATAAGTTAGTAGATGTTAGAGTTGAGCAAAAGTGGACCGAAACCGAAAAACCAGACCGAACCGGGCCTATACCGGTTCGGTTTCTAGTTCCCATTTTGCATTTACTTTTAGTGAGTGAAAGATGTTGATAGTTGTGTTTAATTTTACTTTTCATATTCATCGGTCCCAAATTTTTTTCTTTGTTCTTTTACATAATTTCGGGCTTAGGCCGGTGCAGCCCGGACCGAACTGCACCGGACTCAGATCTAGTCCGGTTTCTGAGCCTAATAAACAATGACATTTAGCATCCGGTCCGCCCGGTTTCGGACCGATGCTCAGCCCTAAATGTTAGTGGATGATTTGTGCTTTGCTATCTATGTCTTGGTTGTTCTAGAGTAGAGTATTTATAAAATCCAGGATGTTGGAATCCAGGGTTCTATCCAGTTCACCTTAAATTTAAATTTGTTTTGTTCAGCTGTGTTTAACTTGAGATAAGTTCAGTTCAGGCCAGTTTAATTATGATTCATTCTGTTTGGTCCGGAGGTATTCAAACGAATTTAACAGACCCCAATTTGAAATGTTAAACATATCAACTTGCTTTCACATATGTTATGCAGCTAAGACCAGCCCCCTGCTGTCGTCTTGGACGACAGCCCCAGTCTCGACGTACCACGCCGAGACTGGCGTGAAGTGTATTTGTGGTGAGCCTGCAGGCCCACCACAATTACTATTTTTTTTTACTTTTTTTTTTATTTTCTGATTTTTTAAAAAATAGGAAAATTCTGAAATAAATCGTAATGGTTATATTTTTAAATTCTTTACAAATCGACACCAATATTGATTATATTTCGATCACCCTATCTCCTACTCTTATTTATTTCGTAATAAACTTAAAACAATATCTACTCTTTAAAATTATTCTGGCTAATATATTCACAAAATTGGTCTGATTTTTTTGGATTATCATTTTATGAATGAACATTTATCTAAAAAAATATTTAAAAAATTGCAAAAAAAAGAAAAAGAAATTCATATCAACAACCACTGCAGCAAAATTCTGGCACGAGAAGCTGACGTGGCCGGTGACAGGTTGGCATCGTCGGCACCACTGGTAGTAGTTTGATTGTAATGAAATGAAGACACGTAAGTAAGTATATATAAGTAGAAAAATACCTTCATTGAGCAAACCAGACAGAAGAAACAAACCAGACCCACCCACAAATCAATCCCCCTGCCCACTCTCATTTCTCTCTCTCTCTCTCACGGGTTCTCCGGCGCGATGGGAGACGAAAGAGAGAGCCTCCTCAAACTCCAACACAACACCAAAACCCGCGCTTTCAACCGCTGCTTCTCCCACGCCCAAGACGAGCTCCACAGCTTCCGAACATGGCTCAAATGGCTCTGCGTCGATCAATCAAACGCCTGGACCACTTTCCTCTCCTGGTTCGTCTTCCTCCTTTTCGCCATTCTCATACCGGCTCTCTCCCATTTCTTCCTCGCCTGTTCCGATTGCGACAATTATCATAGCAGGCCCTATGATACTGTCGTTCAGCTATCCCTTACCGGGATCGCCACGCTCTCCTTCATTTGTTTGTCTAACTTTGTCAGAAAGTATGGTTTGAGGAGGTTTCTCTTCTTCGATAAGCTCCGTGATGAGAGCGAGACTGTCCGCCATGGTTATACCAATCAATTCAATGTAAGTTTCTCTTTTCTATTTTCATTTCATTTTACGCCTATCATATCTATCTTTCTTCTTTAATTCTTCCATTTTGATGACTATAAAATTGTATAGACTGTTTGCTTGGCACTAGATTAAGTTTCACAGTTATCCAAATTTATTAAATCATGAATATTAATCGGAGTTTTGATGATGAAAATTTTTTGTTTGGAAGCCTTTAACCCACGCTAACTCAAAGTTAATGATCCAATTGTTATGAAGATCTGGACAGGGGGAGTATTCTGTAGGCCCTGCTGTCAGCCACATACTAGTAGTTGTATAATAAGTCTAATAAAAACAACAAGTCAATGACTGCGATGTCTTCATATGTAATCTGTAATACTTTAAACCACAAAATAACAAGAGCTACTTGAATTTTAAATCAGAAATGTGGCGAATCGTTCTTTGTAATTTATTGTTTCTGAGTTCTGACTTCTATCATTCTCAAAGCACTGTTTTGTCAAAAATTTAGGGTGATTTTTCAATGCCAGAGCTACTTCTTTACTTGGGAGTATCAAGCCTGCTGAAATCGGGTTTTTCTTAGCTCAGATAGTCCAACAACTTAATCGCTTAAATTGATGCCTGCTAGCGTGTATCTGCGGCTCTGCCAACGGTTATTTGCCTGATGTATTGTTCCGAATAGAAAAGATGACAGTAATATTTGGCAGTCTTTACAATGTTCAAGTTCAGACCTGAGTTTTTTTTTTTTTTTTTGGATAAAATTATGTGGGGATCTTGATAACTGACTGTCATAACATAGTTCAACTACATTTTCTTATTTTGTAATGTCACTTGAAGTGGTTTTGGTACTCTAAAGTCCCGGCCCCTCTACCTGTTGCCAAATGCTAACTTGAACAAAGATTCCTTTATGCAATTTAGTTTTGCACGATGAAGTAGAATCGTAATCTTAATTAATTTACAACTTATCTGGAAATGCAGAGATCATTGAAGCTTCTATTTATCTTTGTTCTGCCATGCTTTGCTGCTGAGAGTGCCTATAAGATATGGTGGTACACCTCTGGTGGGACGCGCATTCCCTTCTTGGGTAATGTCTTTGTCAGCAACACAGTAGCATGTATCTTGGAGTTGTGCTCGTGGTTTTACAGAACCGTGGTTTTCTTCCTTGTCTGTGTTTTGTTTCGCTTAATCTGCTATCTTCAGATACTCCGTCTAAAAGATTTTGCTCAGGTATTCGAAGTTGATTCAGATGTTGAATCAGTTATGAGAGAACATCTCAGGATTAGAAGGCATTTGAGGATTATAAGTCATAGGTACAGAGCATTCATTTTATTCGCACTCATATTCATCACTGCAAGTCAATTTGCATCCCTTCTCATGACAACACGAGCTACAGCACAAGACGATTTATACCATACTGGGGAACTAGCGGTAAGCACCTTCTATACTCACTCTTGTAGGCTATATAAACATGACTTCAGAATGCTGCCGATCACTATTTCAGACCCTTACCTTCGTAGTTACGATTTTTTTAAAAAAATTACACAAGTTCCATGAATGTCATGTAGTGGCATTAGCTAGCTAGTCTACTTTTCATATGGCAAGAATGCCAAAATGGTAAAAGGCTGAGTATTTTATCTGTAATTTTGGGATTATAAGCTGATTGCCACAGTTGATTTAAATCACATTAATAGAGCAATAACGTTTGAGCTAATTCTTCTTCAACATATCTTTGAACTTCTCATCTTCGCTCATACTATAGCATCGCTAACAGATCACTTTTTGTTTGAGCAGCTTTGTTCAGTGAGCCTTCTAGCAGGGCTCATGATTCTCTTACGTAGTGCTACCAGAATTACTCACAAGGCACTAGCTGTGACATGTCTGGCAACCAAGTGGCATGTGTGTGCCACAATTGACTCATTTGATGCAATTGAAGCTGAGACTCCCGTTGCTCCTCGAGTATCTGAGGAACAAGCATTCCCTACAAGTTCAGATGACGGATCTGATTCTGAGGATGTTGGTGATGAGGAAGATGAACTCGACAATAGTAAATTCATTCCATCATATGCCACCAGCACTATTTCGTTTCAGAAAAGACAAGCATTAGGTACTTTTTTATTCCAATAACGTGCTAGCGAATTTCTAAATACGTACCATATATCTGTATAAATTACTTTCACCGTCTAACAAATGTTGCATTGTCCGTTGCAGTTACATATTTTGAGAACAATAGAGCTGGAATTACAGTCTTTGGTTTCATGCTGGACCGAACTTCTCTCCATACAATATTTGGGATTGAAATGTCCCTTGTGCTTTGGCTTCTTGGAAAGACCATTGGTATTTCTTGAAGGCCTGACCTGATGATTAGTCTTGATTACTTGATTTCACCATTGACAAGCTACATGTGGATCTATCCAAGTTGTTTGTATCCGAGAGAGAATACAGATGGCCATGTGTGAGAATGTACAGAAGAAATCCATTTTTTTCATTAAATTGCTGTCATATATGCCCATCCCATTGTGTATCTTTTCTCCTTACTTTATTCATTCCTACTTTCTCAATATCCTCCTTTCTTTAAGAGAGAGATATAAAGTATCTGGGCTAGTATAGGGGTATTTGAGGTTGCATTTCTTCATCTGTTGTACATGGGTTTAACATGATTTGATCATTATTTATTAAAGGAAAAGTTGTTCTTTTTTTTTTTCTTTTTTGAACATGTAATACTTCAATACACTAAGATGTTCAAGTTACATCCCAGAGTTTGCAACATGCGAATTTAAACTACTACTACTACTAACAAGCCGAAAGAAGTAGCTAGTATTATCAAGTAACAAAACTGGTTTGAGCCAAATCTGGGTAACAGTCCCAGACAAAGAGTCTAAGTTGATCCTTAGCATCTCCGAACAGTATCAACAGCAGTTCCTTGAAAACCTCGAAAATTAGATACTTCCACTGCCCTAAAGGTCCCTCAAAGTTGGTTTATGTTTCCTACATAAAGAAGAAAAAGCATATCAAGAATGAGATTGGAGTTGTAAGGTCTTGAAGCTGAGTTGAAGAGCCAGTTGCAATCCTAGTTTGATAGTTATGAGTTGAACAGAGTAATTATTTGTGATTCCTCTGAAACCATAAGCACCTCTAACAAAGATGTCGTTTAGGTTCCTGAGAATGCACCGACACCAACAAATCCTGCCTGGTGCACCTTAGTTGAACCGGCCATCAGTATTAAGAGTAAAATCCTGCCTTGAACTAGGCTTCCCAGTTAAAAAAAAAACAAGTGATTGAGCATTAGAAACCTTGGCAAATGAAACGATATGATTATTAGTCGTAATTTGAAAATGCTTTAGGAGATCCCTCTGATCTGATCTATAGGGACGGCAGTGTTGCAAGTAATAGGAATTTCTAGCTATCTTTTTACACAACCCTCACCCAACCAAACTGTACAACCTTAATTATAAACTCAGGACAATCAACTCCTAGAAACGACACATGAAGTAAGGACATATCGTATTTGATGATTAACAATTTTATTTTATTTTGACACGGTAAACTTATTACAAAGTACTACTTCCTCCGTCCTGTCCGAATCTTTCTATTTTTTTATTTTTGATGTTCCATTTGATGCTCTCCATTTTCATTTTTGTACATGCCATTTTCTTTTTATCAATAAATATAATTAAAAGTTACTGTATTATCCCTTATTTGTTGACTGAAATGTCAAATGAGAAAGTTTCGGGTGAGACGTAGTATTTACAAACTATTAAGTAAATATAAATGTACACTTAAACATGTGAGAAAAGTATATTGAGAGACCTTTTGGCCACATTCTTACAATGAGAGACCCAAAGCTTTCCTTCTCAATTTCAGTCAACTTTCGGATGCATTTTCTCCATTTTACCCCCAACTGAATTCTGGAGAAAAGGAATCGGACTGAGTGGCAAAGACTTTACTAATAGAGTAAAGTGTGTTAGTTAACAGATGAATAGTAACAGACTTGTTAGTAGATGGTGAAAAAAAGTGTTTGGATAAGAGTTGGTGTTTAGTAGGTTTTAGTAGGGAATATAGTAGGGATGTAAGAGATGTGTAAGAGTGGTGTAAGAGGTGGGGTA
>JAYMSL010003592.1:0-12229 GCA_036897195.1 Plantago coronopus | reverse complement strand
TAGTTGAGTGTAACATTTTAACTCGAGCTTCATCAACATTGCAAGTGAGCATCGACTCTGTACAAAAACGAGCTGGTATCCAATTTCGATGAGTTTAAGATGCATTATCTAAAGTCGAGTTTGAGCGGAGCCCTGATAAACATAAGTTGTGCAATTATGAGCCAGCTATACAGCAACGGGTTAGCCTTTTGTTGAATGGTATGTATATGATATGATTGAGACTATGCAAGTCTAGGAGACTAGCTATTCTCAGTTCGTTAATCAATCGAGTTTATATGTCGAACGAAGGTTTGACTCACATTACAACGCCGCAAAACAATAGAAAGAGTTCAACTCCAGTTGAATGTTAGTTGTGACCCCTGAGCCAACTGGGACCACAGTGGGGACTCCTTCTGAGCTTAGTTTTGGCCTGTGTACACAATTTCGCAGGTTGGTATGTTAAGGTGGGGGCGGTGTTTATATCTTTGTTTGCATCTTCATACAAGTCAAATACTGATTGAAATTGTTGGAAAAAAACGACAAAAATTACAACAAATCACGCTGATAGAGCAAATATGAGCAATGTGATATAAATTTCATGTCAAAGGCCTGATTTATAGGTAACATTTGTAGCAGGAATCCAAGTGCCTCCTTGGATGAATGGTCCAACAGTGAACTTCTTAACTTGGGCAACAGTGAGACTGAGCCTCAGACCTCTCCACTTGACCCTGTTCTTGGTCACAGCGCCCGGTCCAGAGTTCTGATACTCTGCGTAAAAGATCGTGTTCGGAGCTGTTGACCCCATCCAAGGCAGCCAGCCCGACGGACTAATAAAACTGTCCATAAAACTGTTGAAGAAAATTGTAGTTGAAAAATCCTTCCAAGGCCGGCCCAAGAAAGTACTCACTCCTGATAGGTTCTCCTTGGGTGAAATGGTACAATTCTGGATTGAGATCCCGGTGTTCATGTTTGGGTCCGTCTTTCCTTGAGCCGTGATGGTGTTCTGTTGGCCTGACAGGGGTTTCCTGGGCTGGATGCTGCAGTTCTGGAATACAACTGCAGCATTTCCGAAAATGAAATCTACCGTGCCATAGATGTCACATTCGCGGTAAAATTGGCGGTTAGAGTGTGCGTAGAGGGTGTCTTGAAATGCATCCATTGTGCAACGGTAGAAGACGGAAAAGTCAGCACTTGACAACAAGGCAACTGCTTGATGCTTGATTGCACCAGCTGTGTTGCGGAATCCCATGTCTCTCGCGATGAATCCTTTGCCAAAAACAGCTGCGAAAAAATTATACAACAATTTTAAGTTGATCATTATTTCAAAAGGACTTAAAACTTGAAAATCCCTTGTAGTTTTGGGCCAAAGTGAAATGGAACATACCAAATGTTGCAGACTGGAATGTTGGAGTGCCATCAACATTATTGAGGCTACCAGAAACAATGGTTGCACTCTTGCCATCACCAACCATCATAACATTCCATTTTGTCGTGTCAACAATCACATTCTCGACATAAATTCCCTTCTTTACATAGATAACATATCGTGTATTGCTTTTAGCAGGAACGTCCTTCAGTGCAGCAGAAATTGTCTTATACTTTCCGCTGCCATCTTTAGCCACCACAGCATCGACCTGAATGCTAGTGTTTGAGCCCTGAATGAGCTTTCCATCCTTAGACGAAAGCCATAGGGGTGGAGCAGGACTAGCCATCAGACGTCTCCTCCCAACTGCTCCCAACGCGCTAATTGACTCATCGAACATGCTGATTATAGCAAGGCTGTTGCTTGTGTACTCAGTTGAGTTCTTGAAAGTCTGGCTCACAATACTGCTTAATGTTCCGTTTGATGCGTCTAGCAGTTCGTCGAAACATGTTTGCTGATAAGTCCCTGCTGAACTCAGCCATGTCCTTAAATCATCGAACGTGCTGGAGAGACTCGTATCTGCCACGGTTAGTGAATTGTTGAGATGATCCAATGCAAGAGAGAACAGTTCTTGGCAAGCTTGTATAGCTGCTAGTGTCCTCTGATCAGTGGTGTTCAACTTCTTGAAAAAAGCATCAGAGGTGTTCGAAAGTTCGCCAATGGCAACACGAACAGACAGTTTGTACAAATCGAGAGGCTTGATGTTGCCCGATTGCACCAGCGGCTCAAGGCTGGAGTAACACGAATCAGGATACAATGTTGCACCGCAGACTGCTTTGACCGTCGAAATGGCTTGATTGGTACTCTCTGCTCCAGACTTGTTATTATTGGTTTGAGTCACTGCAACCACGGTGGCTACAACCACACAGGCAAGAACGAAGGTAGACACACCGATGACAATCAGGCGCCTGCGCGTTTTCCTAAGTGCAATGAGACGTTCTTGCTCGGCCTCACCAAGCTTGCCATATGAATTGATGCTGGCCATGGCTGGAGAAGGTTCTACTTTCTTTCTAATTCTCTCTTTTTTCTTTCCCTTTTCTTTTTTAATCTTATATTTTTGGTTGAACAGGATAAATGAAGCTGTGTGTATATATAAGGGGTTATTAAGATCTCTCCAGCTAGGCGTGAAGCATGACACATTGTAGATCTTGAAGACATGAGTGGTACTCATGTCAAGAATGAGTAGTTTTGTTATGTCATATGGGATTAAATTAGTACGAAAATGAAGTCAATAGCTTAACCATGTAAGCCAGTTTATTGCATACAATGATTAGTACCGCGTAAATGTATGTTTTAACTAGTCCAATGATAGGTGTATCTATCATCTATCAATTCATTCGCCCTGGGGAGGGTGACATGAACAAGTCTTCCTGCAGAACATATCATCTGTGAAATCAGAATCTGCATATTCTTGGTGTGTTTCCATTTGGACTAGTCGCTCGTCTATCGCGTGGTCCTACGTTAACGAAGGAACTGGAGAGGCTGTTTTCTGAATCACTTTCAGATAATCAGAAACATTTGCAAACATGCAACTTGTGGAAGGTCAAAAGCACTTTAAAAAGCTGTCACACGCAGAAGCATCCTGATGTCTTAATGTGATTTTTGTTGGCTCAGGCGATTTCTTCTGGATTACTAGGAGAAATCCTTACATACTGGGACGAATGCATCAGAAACTGTGTGCATAGATTCTTATCAGATATTAATGTCCTGAGACGTCGATAAGTTCTTGAGTTTCCAATATACAGATGATTATGAACACATGAACTGCAAAAACTTTGTTACTTTGTGTTTGTTACTAAGGAAATTAGAAAAACACCAGCGATCAGTCAAGAATCAGAAACAAAATGTCCTATCAACGATTCAACAGAGCAGCTGAAGTCAAAACCTCACCTCTTATCTTTCAGCAAAGCAATTATTCCAGCTGCCTCGGTAGGCAATACATTAGACAAAGAGCTCGGCTAATACGTGCTCTCGGCCCACCGAAGGTACTAGATGTGCTTCCACTAGGCATCCCGGGGCGTGAAGAGCTTGGCAAGCTAACAACCGAAGGAGGATATATACTGTTAAAATTAATCCAAGAAGAAACAGAGAAAAATTACAACAGGAAGGAAGAAGAATTAAGAATGTGAATCAAGTCGAAGAGAAAGCATGATCAGTTTGTAGCCTTCAGTTGTTTACAGACCTTGTGTCATGCTCAGAACTTAAAACTTCTCGGTCGTGTTCTTTCTTATTCTGGTACTTTGGACCCTGTCCTTCTTGTTCCACTTTCAAGAGACCCTTGGCCTGCAATGCTTCTAATATCTGTTTGAGAGCTCTAAGGTCCTTTCCAGAATGTGTGTACTTCCAATCTTGCAATCTTTTTTCTATTTCACTGTAAATTGAAGGAACTGTATTTCGAACCTTTGCAGGACTTCTCGCGATTCTAGATGCTGGCTTCTGGGCACCAGTTGCACCTTCGCTCTGCTTCCACGGAGCCATTTCTATGGTACATATCGACATTGGTTTCATTGATGAATCGGCACCTTCGGTCTGCTTCCATGGAGCCATTTCGGTGGTAAATCTCGACACTGGTTTCATAGATGAATCGGAATGGGCGTACGAAAGATCTGACCCCCGAGAAAGATGTAAACAAACAAGTCAAACTAGTATACATTATAGGCTATGCCACAGCTATAACTTAACTATATAATGAAGCAAACAAATATAGTAGGCAAATACAACAATGAGGAAGATTTAAGCAAACAAGTTTAGTTCCATTTTGGAAACTGGAGGTCATAGTGTTTCTGGTGTAGTCTCGAGAGTTAGGACTTCGGAAGATGGAAGTACCTGATGAACAGGAAACTGCTTTGATGGCTTGCTCATCTGATAAACAGATCTTCCCCTACAAATAATTTATAACAAGTCAAGAAAATTATGAATCCAGAATCTAAAAGTTATCCACGAATATTGACGAACTCAATCTAGTACGCAATATTAGGACTAGTAGGTGATATTGATACCTCTGTTTGAACCTCGAACCAAGAGGAAATTCCTGGACTATTCTGAAAATGATAAGCCACAGCAGCATCGAGGGGAGAACTAGAAGTAGTAGTACTAAAATCATCCGATTCATCGGAAGTGCTGCTTGGGCTCCTTGACTCAGCAAAACAAAGTTGCCGATATCGTTGTTGCATCATAACAGCATCCATTAGCCTCTCCCAGTTGTCATAAACCGCAGGCATCTCTCACTCTCTTGAGCTTCTACTCGAAGTATATGGATATGGCACTTTAACTAGCTCAGCATGAACCCGGTAAGTCTTGTATGTATCAAATTCTAGCAATATATCCTAATAACTAGGGATGAGTTCTAGATCTAAGACTAGGAACTAGGAAGTTTCTGAAGTTTTGCAAGAAAATTAAGTAGGGCCTAAGTAAGTTAGAGGAAAAACATTGATCCATTTGTTACCAGATGATACATACAGAAAAGATGAAATTGCACTCCAACTTTAGTAGTTCCAGCTCACGTGACTCCCTACACTAGGACAAAGTTTTCCAAGGGATTAGTAACTTTCTTGAGACCATCCCCAAATCCCCAATGGTATGGCCGCCAATGCTGTGGGACTGGTCGGGGTCCCCAGATTATGGTCGTCCCGCGACCTAAATTGAGGCTGGGCCAACGGATTTGTGACCAGCCCGTCACTGATTAGGGCTGGAAAAAAAAACAAACGGATTTGTCACTAGCCCGTCACTGATTAGGGCTGGCGTGTAATTTTTTTTAAAAAAATGAGATACCGGAAAAATACTACTACTACCCCAAAAAAAAAAAAAAAAAAAAAAAAACCAACGGATTTGTCACCCGTCCAACACTCATTGGGGCTGATAGGTATTTTCTTTCAGAAAGAAAAGGAAATACCAGAAAAATATCAACAGACATATTTTTCCGAGATCTATAATGGACATCAATCTTCATTATCATCTCCACACTACAAAAATCACTTCTTTCTCTACTTCAATTCAAAACGCTCTTTGATTATATCCAACCTCTAAAATAAGGCCACCAACTACAATCCGTACAAGTCCGATCCCGATTGCGATCAAATCAGAGAAAGTGTTGTTCAATTTCGAATTGAGTAGTTCGAGTTCGGCAACAACACTTTTCATGTAAGTTGCAACTAGCTTGTGTCGCCATGCCCGAAGTCTTGAAAATGCAGGCCGGTCCGAAGAGGGCAACGTATACATGAGGGTTGTCGGAAAGATGTGGAACGCGCCTTTGGTATCTTGCAGATGTACTTTGCAATTCTACACCATCCGTTTGTAGTGCGTATCGCGTCACGCGCAGTTCATGTTTGTTTAGTTGGAACCTATACTTTAATCGAGTTTACGTTCATTCAACACCCAGTTTTGTTCAGATTTGTTTAGTTCAGTTCGATTTAATTAATAAATTTTCATTTGAATTAAACAGTACCTAATTGAAGAACATATTAAACTTCAAATACTGTATCAATAGAAACAACAATCAGGTTTGGATCGTGAAAACCGAAGGTTCTTTGTTCGAATGGTGGGAAATAGTGTTCTAAATATCAACAAAAACAACATTAGTGTCCGTATAGGAGAAAATTCCAAAGTCTTTTGAACTAAAACGACACCGTAAAAATTAAAATATAAACACTAAAATTAACATACATATTCGTATTTAGTATATGTACATGTCAAAAAAAAATTATCAACTAAAATCATACCGTAAAAATAAAACGCTTGTCACACGCAGTGCGACATGTGCATTCTAGTTTCTCATAAAACAATTTAAACCTTCTTATTTATTCAAATTTTATTTGAAATACAAATAGAAACCCGCAAATTAGTAATGCAAGATAATCAGCCTCATTACAATTTACAAAGTAGACATAAAAACGACGGCGATCCTCATTGATCGTAGAAAGCCCTTTTAGCAGCTGCAATATCAAATTCAATAAACATTGCCATATCATCATTGAACGGCGGTGCGTTTGGCGCCTGACTGTGGGCAGCCTTTATGCATTCCTTTAAATCACCAAGAACATGACCAAGTTGTGGTACGACGGAGCTCTGGGTCGAAGGCGAAGAGGCGAGACTCTTGATATTGCTAAGGTCGACATTGGTCATATAGTCGTAATCCAAACGACAAATGTACACTCCTGACGGCTCACTGGCCTCATCAAAATAATCCCAGAGCATACTATTGATAAAACTGGCTCTTTCAATAGACACCTCGATGCCGGCAATTGCTACAGAAGTCAAATTGACACCATATTTTGGATCGATTCCTGTTGTATCGTTGAATTTCTCGAAGTTATATCCAATGACCTCTGCCAAACATGAAGTGGGGTTGCGGGTTTCGCTACAAAGGTCTTGGAAGTATTTGTCCCTCCTCTTATTGTTGTCATCTGGAGACGGTGAAGGTGAAGGGGTTGATGATGCATGCAGTACAATAAGAGCAAATGTGACTAACAAACTCAGCATGTTTCTGTGCATATAAGTCATTCTGCTTTCTGGTTGTCTGATAATTGTTTTCAACAATGGTGTTCATTACAACCCTATATAGAACTAGATGATTAGATTGTAACTCTAACATTAATTAATAATAAATGTTATAGAAACTGTTTTGAAGTTACCAATGTGATTATGAATTTTAATTTCACTCCTTTGCTTAACATATATCTTATGATTTATGAATGCGTGTACAGATGTTTTAAGAATATATGGTGAAATGAATAAATCGGAAAGAAATTGAATAAATTATGAGGAAATTAACATTGGACAAGGGAGTATCATCATTGAAGTTAACATTTTGATTTACATTTGATGAATGTGTAACGGTTTGGTGATGAGTGATATAATTTGTTGGAAACAATGCTATCCATTACGTGATTTTATTTTATTTTTGGAGATAGCAAGCAAAAATTCAATGGGGATTGCTCAACTACACCAAAAGGGGGGATGATTTATCTCGTGAATGATGATACTCTAAGAGAAATTTTCTTTTAGATTATGCAACATCACTTGCAAGATGCATAATCCCTGGAAGACAAATTAGTGATAACATCCTTATTGCTCATGAACTTCTACACACAATGAATAGGAAAAAGAAATCCAAACAATATTATATGGCCCTTAAACTGGATGTGGAAAAAGCATATGACAGATTAGAATGGGATTTCATCCTCCTTGCTCTTAAGAAGTTTAATTTCAATAACACCTTCATCTCTTTAATCATGGAATGTATCAAAACTACTAGTTTCCAAGTTATTGTTAACAATAATCTTTCTGATACCTGGAAACCTTCTAGAGGAATCAGACAAGGAGACCCCATATCTCCTTACCTGTTTATTCTTTGTCAAGAACTTTTTGTTCATTATATCCTTATGCAAGATGAAGCTAAAACCTTCACTAGCCTCAAATCTAGTATTCTAGGCCCTAGAATTCCCATTCTTTGCTTTGCTGATGATTGCCTTATTTTTTGCAAAGCCACCAAAAAATCTGTTAATGGTATCCATAATTGCCTCAACACTTATGCCAAGGCTTCTGGTCAGAAAATTTGTTGGGATAAATCTAGGGTTATTTTCTCCCCTAATGTTAACAGAAATAGGAGACACCAAATCATTCATGATCTCAATGTGTGCACTAATAAAAGGCTGGATAAATACTTGGGTGTACCCTTTCTCTTTGGCAGGAAAAAACTGGATCTTTTTAACCAGATCATTGATAGAATCACTGGTAGAATTGACATTTGGTACAATAAATATCTATCCTATGCAGGTAGAATGGTTCTCATCCAAACTGCTTCTAATACCATCCCTTCCTACTATATGTCAGTGGCCAAAATTCCCTCCACTAGCATTTATCACATTAACAAAATTCAGAAAAACTTCCTTTGGAATGGTACCAAAAATTCCCAAACCAGAGCTAAGGTCAACTGGAAACATGTTTGTATGCCTAAGAAGTGTGGAGGATTGGGAATTAGAGACCTTGATTCTCTTAACAAAGCTTACCAACTTAAACTACTCTGGAGACTATTCCAAACTGATAATACCCTCTGGTACCTTGTTGTCAAAAATAAATACTTCCCCCACTCCTCTATCCTTGAAGCTGAAATTAAAAACAACCACAGTTGGCTTTGGAAAGCCATTATAAAAAACAAAAGCATAATTAAAAATACCACTTTCTGGCAAATAGGAGATGGTAAGTCTGTCAATTTTTGGTTTGATAAGTGGCTCTTGGATAAATCACTATCTGAACTTATTGACCCTGCTAAAACCATCCATAATCCCAACATGACTGTTGCTGATGCTATTTTCAATAATAACTGGAACACTAACCTTCTCCACTCCATTCTGCCTCACAACTTAGTCCACCAAATCACTAGTTGGGTCTTCCCTGATAACAATTCCAAAGATGTACCTCTCTGGATACACAGTAAAACAGGTGAATTCACTCTTAAAAGTGCTTACAATCTTTGTGCAACTAATAATAAAACTTATGATGTTAACTGGCCTTGGCAAGTTCTCTGGAGCCTTAAAATCCAACCTAGAATTAAGTTTTTCCTTTGGTTAGCTCTTCTTGATTAATTACCTACTGCTATCAATCTCTATAACAAAACTTGCATTGATTCTCCTTTATGCAGTCTTTGTAATCATTATGTTGAAAATGTTAATCATATTCTTTTTCATTGTTCTAAGCTTGAAGAATTCAGAAACCATGTTTTTAACAATATCAACTATGGCACCAATCTTGCTGATATCCTGTTTCACTTCCCTGGCAACTCCCCTGATAAAATTTCCATTTTATATAGTTTCTGGATTATGTGGAAGGCTAGAAATAACTACATCTTCAGAAAAGAGAACATCAATTTTTATAACCTTAAACAAGAGCTTATCAGATCCCTTAATGACCTATTTCACACTCAAAAACCAAACAAAAACATCAAAATTTCTCAGAAAATAGTTTGCAGATGGAAGCCTCCAGATATTGGGGTGGTTTGCCTGAATACAGATGCTGCCTGGGATTCTGACTATAATAGGGCCTATGCTAGCTGCCTGCTAAGAAATTCTAATGGAGACTTCATTAGAGCTGCTAATGCTTTTCTAGGCCAGATGGATGTAGACTCGGCGGAGCTTAAAGCAATTGATATTGGGATAAATCTCTGCATCCAACTTGACATTCATCATATTATTATTCAAACTGACTCTAAGTATGCTTTTCATTGTTTGAACAGCAATCTGCAACCCCAATGGAGACACAAGACTCTAATCAAGCAACTGCAAGCCAAGCTAAGTGAACTACAGGCCACCCCAACTTTTGTGTATAGAGAATGCAATGTGGTGGCTGACAAACTGGTCAAGAAGAAGCTGCAAGAGGATAAATCCAGGATCAGACAGCTCACCACCCCTAATAAAACAGCTAACAGCCCAGGAACTTTTGAAGCAAGCAACCAAGAGAAGAATCAGACTATCTTAGAGTCTCTTTTGAGTAATCCTACTTTGTTTATATGGGATATTTGTCCAGGCTGGTTAGATGAGTGGTTAGCACTCGATAAAACTGCGTCTAGTACTCGTACTATTTCGATCCAGGATGATATGCCTGCTTTTGTAAACACTTGATCATTCTCTATATATTTCTCTTTATCAAAAAAAAAAAAAAACTCATGATGTAAGTTGGATATAACCTCATCACCTCAAGAAGACCCTAGGGCCTATATGAGGTGTTATTAGCCCAACTTTGATATTGTATTAGAGTCAAAGTTAATGATGGTCCCACGGAGATGATTATTTTGTCTTGTTTAAAAATTGCAGTTATGATTCCACGTGTATAGTAATTTAAGTTTAGTCATGTATTGTAATACTAAAGTAGTATTAGCCCATTTAGGTTATCTCTAGTTAGTTAATTTTAATTTTAGTTGTGTTTAGTTTAATTAGTTCAGATTTGTATGATTTAAATTATATACATGAGTTCAGTTCAATTTAGTTCAGAGATGTATGATTTAAATTATATACATGAGTTCAGTTCAATTTAGTTCAGAGATGTTTACATGAATTAAATGGAGCCTTAGGCTAGCTTACCTTGGACAAACTGATGTTGACCTAACCGCTCCATTAAGGTGAAGCCTACAATATACAAGGCTGGAGAGTAATAAATTCATGCCTTATTTTATTAACGAACCAAACAACAATACTTATAGTACTATTAGCCTTGGATATGGTGTCTCATTACTCAAATAAGTTCCATGGGATATTATCATATTATGCATGTCTACTCGGAAATACATCCCATCGATCATGGGCATGTTAAAAATTTCAGCCTCATTTGAGAAAGCTAATCAAGTGGATTTAAAAATGGTTGAAAGCGGTCTCCGCAGAAATTCGAACTCAGATCTGGGTGTGAGCCAACCAAAGACTTTGATACCATGATAGAATTTCATGTCATTTAAAATCTCGTTTTTAGAGAGCTGTTGAATTTAGCCATTTACACTAATTCTCCAATACTCCCCCGCCCTCGTGGCCGATATCATCCTCATTTGGGGAGGCAATCAAATGAAATTAAAAATGAGTAATAAATGCGGTCTCCGCGGAGATTTGAACCCAGGTCTAGGCGTGAGCCAAATGCTCTGATACCATGATATAATTTCATCCCATCTAGCCATTTACATTAATTCTTCAATACTCTCCCGCATTCGTGGCCAATTTCAACCTCATTTGGGAAGTCCAATCGAGTGGAATTAAATACGAGTGAAGGTGGTCTTCGCGGAGATTCAAACCTAAGTCTGGGCATGAGCCAAGACTCTCCTGCCATGATGTAATTCCATCTCATCTAACCATTTACATTAATTATTTAATATTCTCCCGCCTTCGTGGCAGATTTGACCCTCATTTGGGAAGGCCAATCGAGTGTAATTCAATATAGATGTAAATAGTATTCACAGAGATTCGAATCTAGGTTTGGGCGTGAATTAACCAAAGACTCTATACCACGATAGAATTCCATCCCAATATCCCATATAAAATATCGAACTTGTAGTGAGCCGTGAAATCTAATTGTTTATATTGATTCTCCAGCTCGAAAAAACCTTAAAGTGATGGCATAAACAGAATTTAAAACTGAATTATTGCGCCAAATAAACAAGATCTGGTACACGAATTTAAGCAATTCATGAATGAAAATTACAACCGAAGAGTCAAATCCAGCTTTTCAGAATCAACAACAGCAGCAGAGTGCTCATCAATCCGAAAGCTTCTTGGCCAAGACACATCCTGTCTCTCACCAACATGCAAGTTAGGAACCCTTAGTTCGGACTCGTAATGTCTGGGCCCGAATTTCGCCTTCTCTTGAACATGATTTGTTTCCAGACCCGATGAGGCCCCTGAAGAATGTGGCACAACAAGCCCAAGAGTGTTGAAGCTTGACCTAGAGACCTGCAAATTGGGCTGCCTGTTCTTGTTGTTGCTGTTATGGTAAGCTGCTTTAGTCTCCTTGCGATGAGCGTTCATGTGACCACCCAATGCTTGTGAGCTGAAGAATATTCGGTTGCAAATCCGGCACCCGAAACGGGGCATATTAGAAGAAGAAGCAGCATTGATGTGTTGGACATGTTGACGTTGATCATGGTGCAGGTGCTGGTGCTGGTTTATTCTATCATCCATTGGCTGATTGGCTAATAAGGTACACTAGGTTTTATCATGGGAAATGTTCAATTTGGATATCTGGTCATGGTGACTATTTATAGAACAACTGCCAACAGTAGTGAGATGGTTTAGGTTAAGATAGGCCTGGCAATTGGTACGGCTGGCAATTGGTCCGGTCCGGACATTTTTGTTT
>JAYMSL010003591.1:0-12232 GCA_036897195.1 Plantago coronopus | reverse complement strand
CCAGCTCAGCAAACCTCTCACCAGAAGCCTTAAACCCATCCCACATCTCCTTCAATGAGATTCCCATATTCAGAAACTCATTGAAGGAGATGTGGGATGGGTTTAAGGCTTCTGATGAGAGGTTTGCTGAGCTGGCAGTGTACTTGGAAGGTGCTAGGGTGTTGAGGCAAGAGCCATTAGAGTGTCTGTTTCAGTTTATTTGCTCGTCGAATAATCATATTAAGAGGATTACGAAGATGGTTGATTTTATTTCGTCGAAAGGGAAGTTTTTGGGGAGTGTGAATGGGTTTGAGTTTTATGAGTTTCCGAAGATGGAGAGTATGTCATTGGTGGCAGAAGCGGAGCTTAGAGATGCTGGTTTCGGATACAGGTCTAGCTAATTTCGACTGTGGCGTGTATGACTTACTTTGGTTGTGTGATCTAATTGAGCATGATCATGGTTATATGTGTTTGGATTGTTGCTTATTTGTCCCGATTCAGCTTCCTTGGAAAGATTGTCTTGTTGTTTCATGAAATGTTAGCGATGCTTAAGTTGTAGGAGCTTCGTATGGTAATCATTTATGCTGTCTGATAATTGAAGGATGAGAACAGTCTTTTCCTTTGCAAGATCAGTTTTGTAGATACCCTTATGGTTTGCATTTTGCAAGTGAAATTGGTTTTCTGGCTGCGAGCTGAGCTGACAATTGTTACTTGAATGGCCTCTTTACGCACTAGGCTACGGAACGTTTACATTTATATGGCAAATATCTCTTTAACCTGGGATTGAACAAAAACATGCTTATCTTTGGGTTACAGTCTTTAATACTATGGCCAGCTTGTAGGTTTTTACTTGTGCAGTCATAAACGTCTATTTTCTGGGGATGGATACAGAATTACAGACATGATCAGAATCACATGTTACAATATAGACTGACTAAACATATTTTAGCCCGGATATATTATCTATAGAATCTTAAAGTAGAACGATTGTCTAGGCCTTCTCTCTTTTAGCATTGGATCAGCTTTCTTATGCTGGTACTGTGTCTGTCCTTGTTATCTATGTCATGGGTAATGAGGTGTAGTTGCACTGGACCTAATTGGTAGTTTCGCTCGTGCCCTGCAACTTTACTTGGCATTTGAATGGCTTCTAGTTGATCTGGGAGGGAATGAGACATTCATGATAACCTGTTTTAATTCTTTCTTTGATAACATGCAGGGCCAAATATATTGTTGGCACTGTGGCAGCCTTGCAATCAAAACCTGGTGGAGGAGCGGAGTGGCTTGCTTCTCTTCGTGAATCAGATCTGCAAGGGGCAATTGATGGCCTCTGTAGTTTACCTGGTGTTGGTCCCAAGGTGGCTGCATGCATTGCTCTCTTTTCATTAGATCAACATCACGCAATCCCTGTTGATACTCATGTCTGGAAGGTAACACTTTTAAAGTTCGTTGTTTTTCTTGCCCAGGGTGGGTAGAATGACTACATGTATGCTCTCTTCAGATCATTTTATAATATCACTGCGCGAAAGACTCTCTTTACCTGTGTATTTACAAGGAATGCACCTTTGTGAGTTAAACCATCTTGTTGAGCTAGTAAACCGATTTTAGGGAGACCTGGGTTTGTTGCACATGAACATTCAAGTTTATGTATACATTTTGATAGTGATGACAAATTGACAATGAAGTTAGACCACTACACAGATCAGGATTACTAGGCAACATCATTCCTTCTCTTAATCCTAAACACAGATCAGGATTACTAGGCAACATCGTCAATCTTTTTATTGTCTCGTTAATATGTATCCAGTTAGATGTATATGTGAATAACCGTGGACGCCAATGTTGTGAGGTATTTTTTTTTTATCTCTGTAAGGATTGTCTAGACCTGAGTATTAAATATCTTAAGTTGAATTGTTGTTTCTTTAGTGTATTCCACGTGCATCTGTTGCTTCGCTAAAATCATCTAGGCATGCCAGTTTTATTTTCTTTTCTTATACTTATACTTTAGTCTTTTTTTTTATAGAAAAACTATTGCTAATATTGTACTGATCATATATTCTATTCTGTCAATATGAAAGATTGCAACCAGGTATCTCATGCCAGAACTTGCGGGCACCCGTTTGACACCTAAAAGTTGCAAGTGTGTAGCTGATGCTTTTGTCAGCAAGTATGGGAAGTATGCTGGTTGGGCCCAGACTCTACTTTTCATTTCAGAATTGCCATCTCAGAGAGCAATGTTGCCGCCTAACTTTCTAAATACTGAGGAAAGAAGCTCAGCCAAGCAAGATAAGAAAATTTTGGGCAATGCAAGACCACTAGGAAAGGTAAATAAAGGAACATGATAAGGTGAAAAGCCCATGTTATTTATTTCACATTCCGTAGAAATGTACAAATTCATGAGGCAAGGTCCACGAACATATGGATTTACCAAACTCGACTGACATAGAGGTTGTTGCTTGTGTGCCGGATTTAAAAGTTTTACCTGATTGATTTCTGCTTTAAATGCTAACTTTCAGCAACTAGTCTTTTTTACTGCTGGGGAAATAGTAGATAGAAAGACCGACTCTCTGTGCTATTCATTTGAGACTAAACACTGAATCAAACCTCAAGACCTGTGATTCTATCTGTTTTTCCCGGCCAAGATTACAAAATCAACATACTGTAGTATGGATGGGAGAATTACTTGTAAGTTCTATCATTAATTGCCTTGTAATGTGTTGAGTTTGATGGACCAATTGATTCAATCTGTGTATCACTTCATGTTGATTATTTCCATCAGATTATACATTTATTATTTTGATTTTTGTTGGTTGGTGTTAAGCGAATTTGAAGTAAATATATAGCATCTAAAATGGCTATTTCTTTGACTTTTACAATTTCGTATTTCCTCTATAACACCATTTTTTCTTCAGTTGCTTATATATCTAATAATAATTCTGTGTGTGTCAGTGTTCCTCCTGTCAAAGAAAGCTTTTCCTGTTGTAGACTGAAGGTATTTGGTAATGTAGAGTATTTGTAGCAAGTAGCTACCGTGGTACCAAGCCTCAATCAACAGGCGCTGGCATTCCTGGAAGCCACCTCTGATACGATTGAGGAACGAAACCCTTCCTTTCCCCCTATTGAATTCTGGGAAAATAAAAGTGAAGGTAAAATTATGTTAGTCAACATTTAAAGATTATCAAAAGAGTAAGACTTATCTAGAGGTCTGTTAGGAAAAGCTAACCTTCTTGGGGGGTAATGAAGCCCAACTTTAGGTCTCTTCTGATGGTCCCTGTTCTTAGTTTGTTTTGAAGTCTCTGTTCTCCATGGAGAAACCGGAGGTGGACTTTTAACTGTGTCTATTGATATTCCAAGTGGATTGCCTCCTTCTTCATCAAACAATACTAACTCATTATTTTTAGGTTGGAGAAAAGATCGTGGTATATAGTACCTGTAAGCAAGTGTAATCTGATAAGAGATTACTTCTATACGCATCTAGGGTGGATTATGATGCGTGTCAGGAAATTTTGAGTGCAGAGGAAGTTATGCAGAAGTTCATAAAAATGACCATACCATGTCTGTGAGGGAGAGCCATTAGGTGTAAGAAAGGAGATCCAATATCGACCAATGCCCTGACCATTAACCCAAGCTTCACCTTTTCCCATTGATTTAAGATTTAACACAACTGGATTGGTACCCTCGGGTGCATCGAATTTGGTCTGATTTAAGCAATAGAATCACTAGTTTAGGGTGATTTATAGGAAATACATTCAAAATGGCAGTAAAATACTCAATCTCTGTAAAGTCCATTCTTGTTGTTGTTGCAATAGAAATGCACAAGAAAAAAATCTATTGTAAGCCGTCATGTATATTGACTTATGCTACTTATACATTACTCGAGTAAATTTAGACAGATGAGCTTACCTTGTACCATGTAAGTGGTGTAGAAGATGAATTGAATTTACTCCATTGTGCTGCATTTGATCCTTCTGCGGTGTAAAGCTGCAATTTCTCTCCCACTAATCCAACCTTTTAAGACATTTAACAGAAGAAACTCAGGTCTGAATTGAGCAGGAAGAAGACGTTATTATTTTTATTTTTTTGAAGAGGTAAATCTATTCTACTCCTACACTAACCTACACTAACCTAATACCACCTTATATCACCACACCAATACCAACCTTATAACACCAAATAAATCTCCACCTCAAATCATTGAAATTACATATTGCTTAACAGGTTGGTATCTGCTTTTTACAAACTATACTCACTCAAAATTTGGAATCTGTTATTTTACAAATTTCTGCACTATTTGATAAATGCAATGGCATGATAATTATAGGCTCTAGAAAAATTCAAAGTACAGTCTTATGCATCTAAATGAAGAAAGTAGGAACATATGTACCTGATATCCCCATACGTGGGTTAAATGATTTTCTTGAATGGTCACAGTTGTCAGTCCAGCTGATCTTCGCTCTAGATGTGCCCCTGAATCCTAGATTTACAAATGTATAACTGTATAATTTCACAGGATTTAAGCTTATGCAATGGAGATGCAGAATCCAGATCTAGTAGTAGTAGTATTTACCGGTAGTCCAACCATTATGCTCAGCAAGGAGATGTTATTGACTCCACTGCGTAAAGGTGCATTTGTTTTGAGCGTGAAGCCTGGTGTTCCAAAGGTCCCGTGTGCAGAACCTAAGTAAGCAAAACATGGTGAATAACATACTTCTCTGGTTGATTTTCCGCAAAAGAATATCTCATATTATATCATTGATTTTATCTTACCAACAAGTACTCCATTGACGAAGGCATGTAATGCATGTCCAAGTGATTCAACAACTAAAGTAGACTCTGATTCCTCGGATTGCTGATAACTGCAGTTAGCATGTTGCTGTGAATGGCTAACTAGTGGCTATAGAAACCAGGATATTATAATGTTTTCAGTATTATGAATCTCAGAAAAAGATCACTAGAGTCTGCTCTTTTTGTTACATTGTGGGGAATTTTTCTAAGTTGAGTCTGATATTTCGAGACATTTTATTGATTTCAGTTACCTGGTTGTGTACCATAGATAATCGGATGCATCTTTTGTTGTGTTCATCTGCTCTAACAGGATCTCTGAGCTAATTGAGCTCGTATCAAATGTAGGAATAACGTCATTCCATTGCTGCCATTTGTCTTCCGAGTCTAACTTCACATCTGGTTGTATTGATCTTGTACTGATTTGATTATTCACCTGTTGCAAATCAGTATACACATTTCGTTGTTCAATTTTATCAAGGTTTTTGATATTCAACTAGACACATTACAAATACTTTATAGCATTAGGTACTGAAGCTCTGTTACATACCTGAGCTGTATTGAATACCACAGTTTTGCAGTCTGGTAATATGCTGATTGAAAAGCGAGGCAATGTATAAGTTGCATTCATGAATTGCACCTCTGCATCTCTTCTATCTGTATTTATGAGAAATGCTGCACATTCCCCCGAATCTTCATGATATACATATGCCTAATTGGGAAACAAGAAATATTTTATATTAAAGTTTTCTTGTATTTGCATGTATGAAAATTTGTCTGGAATGATTGGAATCTTACTTCTTGCTGTGCACCTAGAGAATAGTTAGTCTGGACACCATAAAGAAGTGTATGCGAACATTGTTTTACTGCTGCGTGTAACTGTTGGAGATGTCCCCATTTTGGCTGCCTGATTAAACCTGAAATTACTCGAAGTATTAGCGATTAATTTCTAACATTCTTTGAGGAATGTGATGTGATGTCTAAACTGTGACATACCGTATTCATCCAGGGGAGCCTGATCATAATAGCTGGTAATTATGAACGCTGCAGCTGTTCTTCCAAAATTTGTTCCTCCATGGTACTGAACATGTCCAACACAAGTTTGAAATTTTCTTTCTTCTTTTCCGTGTCTACTCAGATTATGATACGGGGTACGTTTATGTGTTCGCTTGGGGAGGTTTTTTTTTTATTTTTTTTGCTTTTTTATTTTTGTGCTGCTTGGGGATTTTTGTCATTACTATATAATATGGTGATTCGTGGTGCCTGCATATTTTTGTGAAGTGACTAATGAAGAAGATTCATGTTTAAATAGATTTAAAGCTGGTTCTAGCGGATTGCTTTCAGTTGTTAGAATCTGTAGTCTGTTTTTGCAACCAGAATCTTCAGTGCTTTTGCTTCAGAAAGGCTATAATTTGTTTGCAGTAATAAGGCTTGGCGAATATTTGACTGTCGTGTGGGCTTGAGGCTTGACAAGTAGAGCCAAGTCAAGCCGAGATCATTTAGAACCATATTGAACACATCAAGCCAATAAGAGTTTTTCGGAGACTTACCATGTAATAGTTGATGTAGCTCCCGTTCTTCTTGAAGATAAACAGAGCAGTATGGTATGCAATATCCTCAGCTGATCTGACCTTTGTTATATTTCCATACAGGTCAAGGCTACAAAAACAAAACCGGAGGTTTTAGCTATGATTTGCGTTCTCTTGATGAAAGAATTATTGTTTCAATATCTCTACTTACAAATGTGTCCAGTTTTCTGTCCAAAGTGCAGGCTTATTTGGCGAATTAGGCCCAACGAATGTCTCCCCACATGTCCTCCCATTGCACGTATTGATCTACACATTTCACATTCCAGTTATTCCGCAAGATGCTATTATCGGCAGGTATAGAAGCAATCATGCATCACGGATCAAATTTGAGTTCAAGTTGAAGGATTTTTAGCTTTACCACGGGGTCTGGAGCATCGTCCTGCTTGCACATAACCCATGGGACACCGGTGTCGAGGGCTACTGCCATGGCTGCAGCCCAATGGACATAAGCTCGGCCATTGTCAGGATAAGCTTTTTCTATGTTTTGATACTCATTCTCAATCTGCACATGAAGGTCTGATTACACTCATTTCTCTTGGTGTTCACAAGTCACAATTCTTGCATCCATATATTTTGTACCTGAGAAAGAACTATAGGACCTCCTTGTGAAGCGTATAACTTCTCTTCTTTCATCATGTTCACAATTTTCGTCGTAAAATTTTGCATATAGAACTGCAAAATAGGCACGGAACGAATTCACATACCTAGACACTCCATTTCCAGCATCTTGTGTACGTATATTAACTTATTTTCGTATACGAAATATTTACTAAGGAGCTAAGTATTGTCAGGGTATGATACCTCGAATTGTTTGTTGTCAGTCCGAAATTGAACTCCAGGAACGTCATGTAGCCAAAATGGAATGCCCCTAAAATCAGTTGTTCCAAATGTGTCACATGAATTAAATCAAATGTTTTAAATATGCGAATTTAAAAATTTAGGAAGTGAACCCAAAGGGGTGTTGCAGTGGTAAGGTGCAGGGTGTATTGGTGATAGGTCCCGGGTTCGAATCCCGGAGGTGGAGATTTATTTGGTGTTGGTATTGGTGTGATGATGTAAGGTGGTATTGGGTTAGTGTAGGTTAGTGTAAATTTGCCTCTTCAAAAAAAAAAAAAATTTAGGAAGTGTGGATTCTGCCCCTCGGTTAAAATATTTTCTTTGGAATATCATTGATAAGGTGAATTGCGAAATGATAAAATCGTGTTACTTATACAGCTGAAGTTTAGACAGAATAGAGATCTTTATTCTTTACCCATAATTCCATTCTGCCTCAATGAAGGGACCAATTCGAAGGCAAACATAAAGTCCTTCAGCTTGGACAGCCTTGATAAATCTTATTATGTCATATCTTCCACTGAAATCATACTGAAATTTGCACATACACAAACATTATTTTCAGATACGATTCTTCATGTTATGACGAGTTCGGGAGAGAGGTTTCACCTGGCCCGGTTGGGGCTCGTGCAGATTCCAGAACACGTATGTGTCAATCGCGTCTAATCCACCAGCTTTAGCTTTCGATAACAGAGATGGCCACATCTAGAACACAAGTGAATTATCACGCATTGAAACAATTTTTCTTCTGCTAATCATGTACTCCATAATTATTATGCAATTAGACAATTTGCATGAAATGTGTATATTCTTTGTATATTTCTCAAAGTCTGGTTTCATGAGTCTGAATATTTCTGCACTCACTTTTGTCAATCATGAAATGGACAAAAGGATTCACGAGAGGCATTGCATAAATTTCATCCATGGTTACATTTTTGCAGTACAAACAATGAACAGTTTTATTGCATGTGATCAGTAAAAGGACAATGTGCCAAAGATTTTTTGGAGAAACTTCTTCAACTAAAGTTATAATTCTGCAACAGTTTGTGTATCAAGTAAGCAACATGCATGATGTGTTTACGAGTAATCACGAGATTATTAGCTACTCCATCATCATCCATCATCCGTCCCACAAAATTTTACCTACTAAATTTAACGCCCAGTTAAGAAAATGAGTTAAAGTAATAGAGTAAATGAAAAAAATAAGTAGGGTAGATTAATTTTTGGTGATAAATTAGTAATTTTTTTTAGATATACTATTACAATTACAATGGTTTTACAAATTTCTAACTAATCGGGGATCGAACCCATGACCTTTTTGAATCAAAGATGTCTCAGCTAAGCACCACTCGGCTACAAGCGCTTTGACTGATAAATTAGTAATATTGATGTTAAAATAATGTTTTAGTATGTGGAGTACATTCCTTATATAAGATAATGAGTATAGTTTTGTGAGACACCCAAAAATGAAAAGTGGGTAAAGTTTTGTGGGACGGAGGGAGTATCTTATTTTATAAAATACGCATAGGATTGAGTAAGCATCTTATATGTAGGTTTTAATTGGTACTAGTTCACAAACACTCATTTTCAAAATTCAACAAAACTACTGCATTATTTATGGTTATCGGTTTCTTTAACCCGACTCTGCATATTAGTTATTCAAATACTACACGATCTAAAATTCAACAAAGCTCCACCCCGGTTCCCTCTTTTCTTTCCTCTTTTTAGTTTTTCTTTTCTTTTCTAATAAACCCAGATCTAGTCCTTGCCTGTGTTCGATCGTATTTTCACGGCATTGATGGTGAAGAAGAGGTGTGGCACGATGGTAGTGGAGAAGAAGGGACGGGCGACGCAGCGTGGTGGTGAAGATGAGGGGCACCGAGCTGCAGAGGTGAAGAGGAGGGAGGTTGCTGCTGGATGGAGAATGTAAGGGTTTGGAGTTGAGGTTGGGTTAAGTAGTGGTTGAGGGGCGGCACGCGGTGATGAGTGTGGTGGTGTAGAGGTGAAGGTTGAGGTGTTTTTGGGCTGTAGTCAAGGCTGACGAGTTGTGGAGCAGGATCGGGGAGGAGGAGCTTTTGTTTGCAGTGGTGGTGATGGTAAGGAGAGGCTGGGCGAGTTGGTGGTGGGATGAAGTTGTGGTGATGGCGTGCGGTTTTGAGGCGGTGGTTGGTGTTTGTGCTTCGGTGGTGCCGCGATTCAGTGTCGGTTCGGGTCAGTGGAGGAGGAGTTTCGGTGTCGTGGGTGGTGTTGCGATTCTGTGACGGTGAGGTGGAGGTTTCGGTGAATGTGGTTAGAATTCGGAATTGGTATTGGATTTGGTTTTAGAGGTAAATGATGGTGAATGAGGTCGTGTGTTGCTCTTCTATTTATGCATGAAGTGTATTTGGTTTTTGCTGTGGTGGTGGTTTGGTGTGCTTTTGAGAAGCAGAGGTTTGCCCGATACGGAGTAGTATCAGTGTAGGAGATTCCGAGGTAGAGGTTCGGTTTAATGGCGGAGCTTTGGTGGTTCGGTGCAGTGGTGTAGGCTGTTGAAAGTTTGAAGACGGAGGTGTCGCGGTTTAGGTTTATTTTTTTGTGCTTTTTATGCAAGTAGTTTCTTGGTGCTGGTTTGGTTTAGGAGCAGAGGTTTTTTTAGAGCGGTGGGTTCAGGTGCATTTCGGTTCAGGTTCAGGTTCGGGTTCAGGTGCATTTCAGTTCAGGTTCGGGTTCGTGTTCAGGTGCATTTCGGTTCAGGTTCGAGTTCAGGTGCATTCGGTTCAGGTTCGGGTGTTGGTTTTCAAGATTGGAGCTTTGGTTCAGGTGACTGGTCGAATAGGTTGGGTTGTCAATTGGTGTGGACTTGTTGGTGAGGTTTAGGTTATATATAGGTTTTGGCCTTATGTCGATGTTTGAATCAAAGTTTGGTTAGTTCTGGTGAAGTCTTTGACTTCTTTGTAATTGTTCCTGAGCATCTCTTATGCTCGTTATAAATTAATACATAAATTTTGCCGTTTCCAAAAAAAATACACATTTCGGGCAACCAAGTTGATTTCAGCTCGTGACATTTAACATTTACGCCTCAAGACGTAGTAAGTGATCTATATGGGTAAACGGTCTTCCCCGGCCCCGACACAAACCCTTGGACCCTAAAAGTAATATAAGGGTTTGGTTCTCGACCCTTATCCTAATTAATGAGTCCAAACCTGTACCTGTTTGTACCCGTAAATTTTTACGGGTCCTCATCCAAACCAGAACCTAGACTGTAATACCCCGCATCCCACATCGCTTAAGAGTGATTTAGATAAATTGTATATATGTTAGACCACCACTCTCACATGGTATGAAACCTTTTGGGTGATTCAAAAAATAAATTTATGCGGGATCAAGTTCAAAGCGGACAATATCATACAAACGAGATGTATGTGTGTTAGTCCGTAGTAACATTGCCGGGCCGTTCGGTCGGGTATCGGCACATTAGTAGCCAGGTCGTTACATATATAGACCCGCATTAGACCCGTTAAGAGCCTATCTAAACCCGGCCCCAGATCCGAACATTACTATATAAAATAGAGTATGAGTCCTGGTCCAGACCCCTTATGAGCCCAGACCAAAGCATTTACCGGGTATGGGCAGGGTCTAGGCCCTACCCATTGTGACCATTAGTACTAGTACTATAGGTCGATAAAGAGAAACTACATCCCTATGTTGGGATCAATATATGTTCCACTTAAGTCATGTTAGGTGTTAATTACTTGAAATTAATGTTTAAACTTTTTTTTTGGAATAATGTACAATAAGTGCAAAAGATTTGCACCAGAAAGGCTCAACCCGTATAAATATGTCACCCGTTAAATGAAAACATGTCCATCTAAAGGAGAGAGATGATAATCGACTAGGACTAAATCCCAAGAACATCCAAACACTAATAGCTCATGAGGTTTGAAAGGTTTAGGCTAGACCGATACACAAATACCTCACTTAACCAAGACATGATTCGATACAAATTAATATTTAAACTTAATTGATTTGAATTAATTGAACCTGAACTCAACTCATTTGAAATATTAATTTAAACTTGGAACTAATATGCGTAACTTCTATAAGTAGACAAATATTAACTGCACTGAACTTAATATTAACTGAATTTTAAATTGGAACAAATACTTACTACGTACAACTACAATTTTAAATTGGAACAAATACAGTACTTACTACAACTACAACTACAACTACAACTACCTCACTTACTTGTAATATAATATTGTATAGTTTGGTTTTTCTTTTTCTTTTTTTTTTAATCGGCATTAATGTCTTAACAAAGAGAATAAATGATTGAACATATAGTATTATTTTTAAAAAAATAATACTACATGTTTTTAGAAAACTGAAAATTTAAAGGAGGAAATGAGCATCATTTATGAGGTAACACTCTAGATGTTGTGTCAATTTGTGAAATTAATAAAGTAGTGTCAGGCGTTTGTCGCAAGAAATTTAATTCCTTAAGTCCAATCATGAAACTAGGCCGAACAAGTGCAAGGGTGTCACTCATTAGAAAATTAATTATACTATTATTTAAAGATTAAAATAAACATATGATTAATAAACGTTGGCATGTGGACGTTTTACGTGAAATGGGAGACGTGGAGTGGTTTGTGCTCGTAAAAGTTGAGCGGGCATGCATGCAACCAACCACAAATGGAGGTGCGTTGTATTCTCAGTACATCAGTATTCATGACTACAGTCTACAGGTTTGGTCGCTAATTTATATCAGTGCTGAAAGCTATTGCTTCCAATTCCACCCTCGTTTTCCAACTTTAGTCAAATTACAGTGAAGAACAACTTCATAAATCATAAATATTCTCTCAATCCCAGAGTATATACTCGCCTAATAGACCAGGGGTGGTGCAGTGGTAAGGTGAAGGGTGTAATGGTGAGAGATTCCGGGTTCGATTCCCGGAGGTGGAGATTTATTTGGTGTTATAAGGTTGGTATTGGTGTGGGGATATAAGGTGGTATTGAGTTAGTGTATGATTAGGAGTAGAATTAGAATAGATTTGTCTTTTCAAAAAAAA
>JAYMSL010003590.1:0-12232 GCA_036897195.1 Plantago coronopus | reverse complement strand
ACGAAGTTTCTCAGGGAAATAACGTCGAACAGGTGGTGGCTAGCCCACAAAACCGAGCTCAAAATGGAATAATTAACACAATTGAACTCAAACATGTTGTAACATAGATTTAACAGAAGAATATACACAGAGAGAGAGTAGACGACTGGGTTATGGTGAGATCAGAATTGATGATGATTTACCTTCTGGGCTTTGCTTCTCCTTCGCTAAACAGAAGTAACTCAGTACCTTAGGTCTGATTCGGGTAGAGTATAACTCGATTTCTGGGTTTATATAATGGTCCAACCAAGTGGTTCGATCCTGAGTTTTATCGAAGACCGGAGTAGTGTTCGAAGTTCGAACCAGATTCAACCCAAGGAAAACACGAACATTATTCACTAGACCAGTTCTGCTGTTAACGGTAGATTTGGTCTAGACAGTAATTTTCTTTGAAAACATTCGAGAATCGAGAAAAATCAGTAGTCAATTGAAGTGAGCATAGTCAAAAATTTCGTGAAACATATGTTCAACAAAATTCGTACGGTGTTTATTTTGTCTGTGGCATTCGACTTTTATGGTTGTAAAATATAGTTGAATAAAATTCTAATATAGCTAGAACTTTTGAGTACAACATGGTTAATCCAATCTCAGGTTTTGCTAAAACTCGAAAGTATTTTTTCTTATCCAAAATTCAATATTGATATGTGACCTGTAAAAAGTAAAAACTAGTATTTCGCAAGCTTGAAAACTTTTATGTCTAACTATCGAAATATTTTGGTTACGATAATTTCTCCGTGCTACTCTACTGAGTATTATGTAACTTTTTCCCAATTAAATCATACTCTTTCAAGGGGGTAAATTATATGAGCCCGTACAATGTTAACTCAAACTGTAATTATGTGCGAACTGTAGTTCATTAGCTTGAAAACTTTTGTGCCAGACTTTGTTCGTTGAACAACTGATGCTTAACATGTTTGGGCCCTTGTCCCCTTAAATGCTTAAGCTCCTCATTTCACAATATAAACCACCAATACACGTGTTTAAAACACCTGTCTTTCGCAAGAATTTGACGTATCATACAACTACAGAAAATTTGAAACTCATTGGAATAGTTGAAGGCATATACAGCATGGACAATTAGATTACGGAATACAGTTTCAGTGTCATTTTACTGTGAAACTCATACAGACAAGGAAGCAGGCTTTATTCAGATCACCTGAAATTATCTAAACGCAGACCTGAACTAAACTGAATGAACCTAAACGAAATGCAACTGAAACTGAGATTAAGGTGAACAGAACATACCAAAGTCAGTGTCCATCATACTGACAAAACATCAAAGATATAAATTAGTATTTTCTACAACTGAAAGACCAGAAAATCTGAAAGATCAGAATAGCAGTACGTTCTATGTAAAGACAGCAAACACTAATGAAAACAACAACAATCTGTAAGCATCACATTCCACTTATAAACGAGACTTTGTTGCCTGAAACCTATCCTCAATAAATCCCCAGTCGATTTCAATTTGCACATGATGCATTATACGGAGAGAGCTACCTATAATGGAGAGAGCTACCTATCTGACGAAGCCTCCTAACCTGATTGAAACCTATTTGACAACCTTCATGGCGGACAGAAAAGTTTACGAAGACTGCTAAGGCTTTTACCCAAAAGACATACACCCAAAATGTTGCTCGACGTAGCAGCATGGGACTTACGTCACCTGATATCCATACCAAACTGGACGCCCCAAACAAACATACGTCAAGATTCACTAAAATTGCTGCTGTCCAATTCCAACGCCTTGAAACAAACTAATTGTGCATCAATTTGCATTTTTCTTGATAGAATTCGATCCTCTAGAAGATCTTCGAAGCACTGGTTCCTGAGCAACTCCAGCGGAACCTCTTGTTGTACTTCGAATCACAGGTGCAGGTTCGGCAGACTTGGCATCTGTTTTAGCCGACTTTAGAGGTGAACGATGAGTTTCAGCCTTTGCAGCACGACTTACAATCTTTGCCTTCACAGGGAAATGCAAGTCATCCGGATCAGAAGGTAGACCTGCAGGATCGAGTTCAAAAGAACCTTTAGGGACTCCTTTTCTCTCAGAGCCACTCATTTCAAAAGAAGGGACACAGTGTGAAAACTTATACACTTGGTCAGGTCCTATAACAAACGAATCTGCATCGCTTTGAATGGTCCTCTGGAACAAGCTCACAAATCCTTCCACTTTATCCAAGTAACCAACTTGAATACCACTGCCTTGATCAAAATCTGACAACACCTCCACAATTTCATACTTAAACTTTCTATGATTTTCCGGATCCAGATTCCAGTTTACATCCCAGTCCTTCAGAAGAACCCAGACTTCGCCTTTTCTAGGGTAAATATTCAAAGAAAATCGATTCCTGCCTACAGTGGTTTTCTGAACTCCCTTCACCTCATGCGAGAACACGTCAGGTGCAGACATTATTTCATTATTGCCAAACTTAAATGTTCCACAACTAACAGGTAGCTCATGTTTTACCCAATTCTGAAAAGATTTGTTTATCGGCAGAGCTTCCAACCATGTGATGCTCACTTCAAAAGGAGAAACACTTACTTTCCTCACCTTAGCATAGAATCTTGGCATGCTATCACATGGATCATAGAGAGCCCAGTATTGATCAACCTTAAAAAGGGTAGCATCCCGCATCTTCTCAAAATCATTAAATTCTGGATCAGGCAAGACATAGCTGTCTTTGATTGAATCATCCATCGCAATGCCAGGTTTGATCTTGATATCTATGTTCTCCATACCAATACCTGATGCCAAACTAGCTTCTCCTTTTGCTCTCGCCTCTTGATCACATTTTGGGTCCCTATGTTGCAACTTATCTTCAACAAAAACATCTCCAGCTTCTTTGCTCTCTCGCCTAGAACTAGTAGCATCAGTAGGACTACCACTCGGATTCTCATTCTTCAAGCACTCACCATTCAAAACCTCCTTTTGGTGATTTGGACAATCATCTGAGTTTTTGCTTGTTTTTGATCTCTTGGGACTGGGAGAATCGCTTTCATTGTAAGATAAATTCTGTTTGCTCCTTGTTGATCTTCTTGTAACACGACCAGAGCTTTGCTTATTGGTCACATCATCCAAGTCAGCGCCAATGGATGCACCAAAACTCTCGCTAGATTCTACAACTTGCTTCCTGCTCCTCTTACCGCTCTTACTTTTCAGGTCCCCTGATTCACCAGCAATTGCATCACCATTGGGTTTTACAGATTTCTTGCCATCCATAGAATCAGTTTGTGCTTTGTTGCTGGGGATACCCTGCTGTCCAGCACGTGGCGCAGAAAATCCTTTCTCATCTTGAACGGCCACTTTAGAGGGGCCATGAACTGGTTCCACATTCGGTTGAAAAGCAGGAGAATTAGTTGAGCCAGGTACTGAAAACACTCCAGGATGTGGTGCAAAAAATCCTTTGTCGTCTTCAATTTTCACATTAGCATGGCCACGGATTGGTTGTGAATTGGGTTGAAAAGCAAAAGAATTAGTTGCGCTAGGTCTTGATGGCATAGAAGATACATGATCACGGGATGTAGTTCCAGAAAAACCCTGAGTCCTTAATTCAGCGGCCATATACGGCTTTAAGCAAGTCGGGCAACGTAAATATCTGTTAACAAATTGTCTGTGGTACTGGTATTTAATGTTGCAATATGTGCAAGCAGTCCAGAACACATCCTCCTTGATTGAGGAACTCGAACCTTTTGCCTTTTGTTGCTTTGGATTGCTATGTCCATTGGTAGCATTCCTTTGAGCAGTAAATTGGTTGCTTAGTTGCACATTCTTTTTTGCTTGAACTGCTCGATGCCCTGAAGCAACTTTAGCTGAAACCCGAACCTTACTGTCATACATAGACTTCTTTCCAGCATCTGATAGAACTGCATATGCTTCAGAAATCAACTTGAAAGCAGCCTCCGCGCCAGGAAATCGGTTCTTATCAGGATGGAGAATAAGAGCTAGCCGTCTGTACTGTTTCTTGACATCTGCCTCGTTAGCCAACCTTTGAACTTGAAGAATTGCATACCAGTCCTTCTCAGTTCCCATTAAGCTTTGTTGCGCTGAACAATGCACATCACAGATACTTAGCATCTGCGAAATATTGTCAACATCCGGGTGAAGATTTTGTGCTTTCAACGCGACCTTCCGTGCACCTTCAAAGTCATTATTTCTCATCCTATCTTCTGCAATACCTTTCGCCCGAATTGCCTCATCTTTATTACACTCCATTGGTAATCTACAGGTGGAACTAAATGTTGACAATCGCACAAGGATACTGAATGATGTATTGATATCACTTCGCTCTTTCTTCAAAGGCAACCACTAGTCCTTAGCGTCAAACTCTGCAACAGCATTGGCAAGGATGTTGACAATAAAAATCAACAAAAAGTTCAAGAAAGCTCGATAAATTTTGACAAAAGAGAGAACACCTCTAGGATATGATTCAAGCCTTATATATAACACAAGAAGCAACTAGTTGAAGTGTCTAACGATAAGGATCTAGCAATACCACTGGGAGATATGATTTGACAAGCCAACACCAGCTGCCTCACAAGATCCTTCTAAACAACGTAATCGTAAGATAACAGGATCATTTGAACCAAAGTTGCGGACTTTTTTGGAACCTGACAAACAATCATTAGGGAATGACATCAGCAGGAGAACAGCTACAGTAACAATAATGAATTTTGAAAATAGTAACTGTAAGTTTTTTCGCAGATCACTCAAGATTTTCAAATCTTGCATCTTTAATAATGAGATGGTTCATTATCAAGGTGTACAGGATAACAAAAACAAAAAAAGCTTTGTTGAGCTATAAACCCCTTGCATCTGTGTAGGGCACACGCACGTGCACAATTACAAGTATAATGATTAAGCTAGTACACAAGCACCCAAAAATCCCTCCTGCTTCTTGATAGCATGCTACCTACTGGAATTCCGAAGCAAACCAAACTTCTATCAAAACTTGTTGCTCGATAGATTTGCTTGATCCACAAATTCCTATACGTCCAGGCTAAAAGAAAACACTACTATGAACAGCCAATTAAGCAATGTGTGTGACATGCTCAGACATTTCTTTGGAAAAAGAAATCACAATTCCTTCCTCATGGTACTCACATGCATTGCAAAACACTCGTGTTTTACCAAAATATAAAAACAATCATATGACATTTATCAGATTGACCCCACAGGCTCAGTTGAAACACTATAGATGTTATCTGAACATTAAGCATCAGTTGACAAGAATAAAACAAAAACCCTAATCATGACACTCCCAGTTATAACCATTACATTTCACATCAACTGACATTATATTACAGTGGGGACACAGTGCCGAATAAATCATTCCATTTTAATACGACCCATATGCATTATTTCCAGTGAGGCCGTCTCTGCCCTCTGACTGACACAACTATGGAAAATATGAGACATCACTCTAACCTACATAACACGTGTGTCTAGATCCTTATGAACGCCTTGATGTTGTATGTTAATTGTTATTCACTTGACTGATACAAATGTTTTAAAAGCATAGTAATCATAAAAGATTGAATGAAAATGAATGACCTTTAATGTTTCAGAAGCAAGTCACAATTCATTCATATTCTATGCAGTTTTACCCGTAAAATCAATAAACACTATAGATGCTATTTTTCCACTTTTTGTCCAACGACATTCAATAACTATCACATACTATCTGATTGGAGGAGAATATCAAGAAACTATATCATTAAAAGTGCTCGTGCGGTCGTGCCCAAGCCCATCGATGATCACATAAAACCAACCCTGAAATAAATCACAACAAATACACACTCAACACGGAGATAAAACCACATGCATAAACACGACACACGAAAATCAAACAACATACTTCTCCCACTCAGCTGATAGCACGAACAATCCAATCCCTAACCTATTCAAATCCTCAAACCAAGCCATGTACAAAAATTTAACATAACTCATAACTCAACCAGAAACATAAACGTCACTCCAATGCTGTATCTTAATTTCACAACTATGTTACAAATCAACGGAAACCCTAGAAAACAAAAACACAACAAGCTCCCCAGCTCACACGGCCAGATCAGAGCATAAAGAAGGTCAAGCATCTAAAGATATCAAATTTCAACAGAGAAACAACAGACGAAATGTAAACCGAGCTCTTTCAGCTCGTTCATGCAAGCTCAGCTAAAAATAAAATCAAAAAGGAGAAAAAAACAAGGAAAAAATCGGAAAATTCACCTTTTGTCCTCCTACTTGGAGCTAGAGAATGATGTGTTTGCTCAAGGAGGACAGAAGGAGACCAATTTTGAATGTATTTGGATGGATTTTGGGAAGAACAAGAGGGGGGAATGGAGGGAAGTGAAAATGGAGTGAAATTTTGGTGAAGCTTTGGTGAAGAAGAAAGAAAGAGAAGAGACCCTCAAGAATTCACATAATATTGCTTTTGCCCCAAATGTGTGCAACTTGCAAAGGCAACAAAGAAGGATTATGTGTGTTTTGAAAGGGTAAACTAGAATTTGGACAATCTTAGTGCTTTTGAACAATCTAGAAAGAAAAGAGTGGGTTGGGCTTGGGCTGGGTTGATAGAGCCCAATGGGCCTTGGATGATGAGTGGAATTTCGGATTGCGGTTCATTTTCGAATATTGTAATATTACGTTGTAATAATAATTGGTTGACGGATGATAACGACGGAGCACAAATTGATAATGTCAGAGCGATTCTCTCTTTTAAATGTGTTCAGCTTTTTTCAGAAATACATAAATTGCTTTGACATTAGTAATTTGTGCTCTGACATTATCATTATGTCGGATACCATTGATGACTTGATGTCTTCGCCATGATGCGACTACCGTGTATTCAGAACCATCTTCAATCTTTTGCAGCTTTAATTGTCGGTGCAAAAATATTCCGATGAGTAAGAAGTGTTATTTTGGATAAGGATGGATTGAATGTCGATGGAGGACGCCATAGGAAGAATCGGTTGAGTTATAGGGTTAGCGAAAGTGGTAGCCCTGATAGCCGGAGGAAGGTGGAAAGGGGGAATGAAAAGATGAATCGGTTGGGTGGGAGTGGGAGGGATGGAGACGGTGATATATGAGGGAGTTTGGTGGGCAAGTCTCTTAAATGTTTCGAGATGTGAACGGAGTGAGGTATGCTGAGTTAATACAAATGTCAAGTCATATACATGTGCCAAAAAACGCCCAAACCATTCACAAAAGGCATTGGCCTTTTAAATGAAGTTTTATCAACGCAGTCCTTTTCCAGAAAAGGTAAAAATTAAAGCAGTGGCTTTTATTAAGAACTAATCATCATCCCACTTCCAGGTATTTTGTAAAGATTGAGTAAATGATAATTTACAAATGAGTACACAGGATGAAAAACACAAAGACCTCCTACACAGCTTGACAACAATTGATTAATAATTTACATCAAATGATCAGGTCCATTAATCAGCACTAGACGCCGAATCTACTCGAATTGCATAACCCTGGGGAGAATCCGCATAGCCATGATGCTGAACTAACTGGACAACACTACTCAAGCAATGTGTGATGGACTTGATCGATATTAATGGATATGCAGAACACTGATAACTCGAGCCCTTTCCATAAAGCAGTGGCTTATGCTAAGAACTACTTTTTCAAATTCTTTTACGATGGAGATCTTACCTTGCACTAGCTTTTCGATTCATCAAGTCATGATAGTAAAGTAACACGGACATAGGTTGGCCAAGGATACAGAAGAAACACCAGAACATCATATTTCCCACCTGAGGAGAGTAACAACAGGAATTGGTCTCAACAATCAATACCATATCATAATTAGTTTCAAGTTTCAACGAATGCAAAAGGACTGTATATATAAACCACTTGTGCCATACAAGATATGAATTTAGAAGGTACAGTATAAGATCAAAGTCGCTAGGAGCTGCATTATATGCTATTTAGCAACCCAAGCTCAAGTATTCGAGGAATCATACCATTGAATTGTTGAACTTGTTTTGCAAGAAACTTGTCACGATTACAAGAGGAACCTGTTTGAACACAAATAGAGACAAAAGGACAATGACTGAGAAATCCATTTTCCCATGGATGAATTGAATATGGCATTAAGTTACAACTTACAAGTGTGACCACATAAAAAGGGACAGACTATCTACCAGTGGTTATGTTTCATTTTCTAGGTTTTTTTTTTAATCTTTTACACGTCAAATCTAACTACTCTACTCCTATACCACATTAGATCACTCTTTACCGGAGTTGTAAAAACACCCCTAAACTTAATTTAGGGATAAAGTAGGAGAGATTAGCAAAGAAGTGTTAAAATCACCAAAACTTCAGTACTCCTTCATAAGGACCACGATAATGGACTCCTATTTTGAGTACATTGTAAATTAGTTATCAAAATTTATACTCGCTATTCGCTAAATCTTTTTTGTTAGTCAAATTGTTGGGTACCACAAAGAGAATTCATGCTTTTAGAGTAAAAATAGGAGTTCGTGAGATTGTGTGAAAAAGCGAAGTTGGGTACAAATATTATACAAGCGGGTGTAAACTGAATTCAGGGACAGTTTACAGTTCAGGTAAAGATAGAGCACTCTTCAGAGGAATTGTAAACTTGTGTACTCTTCACATGAATTGTAAACGTGTGTCCCTACATTCATTTTACACCAACTCCTACAATATTTGTGCCCGACTATTTTTTCTCACAATCTCAGGGCTCCTATTTTTACTCTGAAAATATGAAATCTCTTTGTGCGACCCAACAATTTAACTAACAAAAAAGATTTAGGGGAGTATAAGTTTGAGAACCAATTTACAATCTCCTCAAGAATAGAAGTCCATTACCGTGGTCCTTATTCAGGGAAACTAGATCACCTCAAGTTGAGCATACATGTCAAGCTAAGAAGTTCAGTGCAAAGCAACTATAGATACTGTACCTGGAACATAATACCAATAAATGCCCAAAATTTGAATATTTGGCAAGGAACAGCAATGCATAACTGTCACAGGAAGAAGTCAAATTTATCCACTGATGACTAAATCCAGAACCAACTATTCATTAAATTACCAAATCAGCAAGTGGAAGATGGATTTAGCATCGCACCTCATGGAATACAGCAGATACAAGGAATGCAACCAAAACAGCAGCTCCCTGCATCGTAAAGAGTAACATAACAGATTGAAGTGAACCAGAAACTGGAAATACGAACAATCAGCAAAATAAAGCCAGTATAATAATCAAGAGTATCCCAAACAAAATCTGTGCACCAAGGTTTTCAGGAAGACAGTTTCTAGAGTGAAGAGTATACCCTCGGTATGCCATTCCTTAGGCATGGAAAATATACATGACGAACCATCCATTTATGTACAGGCTGCATCAACAGAAAGGTACACATCAATATTACCACTAAAGGTTCTTCATTTTCAAACAACGCAAAGTTGGTATTTTCTGAACTTACCATGTTCCACATCCTCCAATACTGGATATCATCCACAGCATATTTCATGAGATACATTATACAAAACAGAAAATAATTTTTTGAATTAATGAGCTCAGAATCTCAGATGATATTGACGAAAGATATCCATGTGTAAGTACAGTGGAAGTGCATATTTTGTCTACCTCCTCAACAGTTCTTGCATTCCACCAATCCTTATAGAATTCACGGTCACCAAAGCAGAGAAGTTCTGCAAGTATATTTAACCTATGACAGTAGAACATGTTAGTCGAACAGAAACTGATCGTTTATGACAAAAAGTTGAGTGGACGCATATCATGAAATTTGTGAAGAGAATTCTCCACCAAAAAAAAAGATGTGAAGAGAGAACATACCAGAGATGGAAAAAACAATAGAACATGCAGAGCCAGACATATAAGTTTGGAACTGAGAGCTTCAACACCCTCTCAATGGCGTATAAGAGGTCTCCCTTCAAAGGATGTTGAGAGTTTTGTACAATCGGGTTTATATACTGCATTATGATAAAGAATATCAAATTATATCATATCTAAGAAGTGGAGCACCATGCTATGAACAAACATATAACTCACCTGTTCTACGATAAACCCCATGAGTCCAGTAAATATGGCCAATTTAATGAGTTGCCGTACCACCCACCCCTTGCGAATGTATGCCGTACGGGGATAGCTTGGCTATGAATAACATCAGTTAAGTTGGTCACCACTCACCACATAAACATTAGCTTCAATCATATCATCTTACAACATGCAAGACCAATATGTTCTATATAAATTTCATTACTGATCAGGATTAATGACCAACAGTCCAACACGAGAAATCTCAGACAGATTCATGTGACGTGGCCTCATTCCTCATATAGACAACATAGAACAAGGTTCTTATTTGCACAGAACAAATTCCTTAAGACTAGATGTAACATTAATTATTTGCATTCAACAACCTATTCATTATCAAAGTTCAGTTATAATTTTACTAAGAAAGATACAGAACCACCTACCTGGTAACAAAGTGTGGGGGCGACCATGAAATACACCAAACTCTTCAAGTTTACCTCATAAGAGTAGTCTATGTTCCAGTATTTGGTTAAATCTTCCCACTGTAACAAAAGAGTGCTGATAGTTTATAAATCAATAGTATCCAGAAGAAACAAAAAATTTGTAGCAATTACTATGAAAGGTTGAGCATCTGTATATGATATAACTACATGAATTTAACCAGATCATCATAAAGCCGAAATGCTCGTGAGGTTGTCGTTGCTTCTAAAAATCAATCTGATCTTGTTATGATAGAATAACAGTTATATCTCAAGAAATTTTTTTAAAAAAACTAATAGTGGTACAAGATAATGGGGCCAGTATCGGAAAGGGGTAGGATTCGAGTTGTCGCATTTGTATATGTGGTGGTGCATTTCTTTAATAGGTTCTAGATTCCTCAGATGTGGTTCAATTTAGGTTGAGAATCTAATAATTATTTCAATAATTAGAAATTTTCTCATGCAAATTTTCCACTTACCTTATTACATTTTGCAACCGATTACTTTCTATTAAACTAATAAAAGGGTTTACCTTGTGAACAGATTATATTCATGACTTAGTACTTGCCTTATCAACGGATGTTGAAAGGGATCTCAAATCATAATTGGTGTGTGCATATGACACCAACTTCAACCACAAGATGCTAGCAAATAACATCAAAGTAACACCAGATAGAACCACAGTAGAATCGCACCTGTGTAATTTGGAAAAGGAAAAGAAAGAAAATTTTCTTCAGTAGGTGTTTTACACTATCTACTCAATAAGTTTATAAGTTAATACATAACGATACTTGTAGTTCCAGAATTTATTACAGTTACTACTATTGTTCTTTTCTTTTCGGCATTTCGAACCATTTTTAGGAAAAAGAGCCAATCCGGGATGGTGATGCTAACTTTGACAAAGATAAATGTCAGCTATACACATCTATAGACAGATTAAGATACTTGTTAAGGTGTCAAGAAATGGGAAAATGAATATGCTTGAATCTCATTTAGTTGATTATGTTTCTCAATAATCTCTTCAAAATCAATGAAATCAACCTAACATAATTCTGTCGCTGCAGTTTTTCTTACTTTCTTATTCTAGACAAATAGTTCGAATATCCTAAAGCATTATATCTCTGGATATGATAGCAATATTTTGTCAACAACCAAATGAGCAGTTTGAAAGCACAGTCGAAGCTGAGCAAGCTGTATTTCAGAGTCTCATGAACTAACCAAAGAATGACAAGAACCGGATACAAGATTACGATAGTCGTGTTCAGAACATGAAGAATGACTGCAACCTGAAAAGATAAATTTAATTAATTTCATACAAAGTAATAACATAAGAGGTTGTCATGCAAAATCATGAACATAACAGCAGAGTGCATGATATATTGATATGATATCGATATCAATTAATTATCCACCATAGTAGCTATGTTTCATGGCATACTTCCACTGCAATAACAAAGATTATTTCATCACTTCAACAGATTCATTCACGGCAATCAATAATCTTTCAATCAATCATCTTGACTTTATATTAGGAAAAATACATTAAATTGTTATCCAGGAGATTTGACATTATGTGCCAAAATCTAGTTGCTACGTGGAAAATATATCCGGTGAAGGATGAGAATACTGGTGACATTAGAAATCTAACCAGCTAGGACGTGTACTGTGTACATGGACATTATACAC
>JAYMSL010003589.1:0-12233 GCA_036897195.1 Plantago coronopus | reverse complement strand
CTACAGGTGATCTTCCATTTCCACTTCGTTCGATCAATTCATTCTTGGAGAATTCCTACCGTATTTACTCGTGTTTACCTGCATGCTGTTTTACGTTATGATTTTGCATTTATAGCTTTTGATTATTTTCCATTTATGGATGAATTCCGGCTTGATTTAGGTTTTTTTTTTTCCCGATGTAAGGTGCATTAAAGAAAATTCTGTGGGTAAATCTATAGGCTCTGATTGAGGTGATTCTGTAACGATTTCTAAAGTTTTCGTTTTTTTTCCTTTTCTTGACGCAATTGTGATTAAGCTACTGTAGATTTTTCGTTGGCGCATTTGATTTGGTAATTTAGTTATGCATGTAAGCATTGGTATGTTAATTTTGTTCTGATGCTTGAGATAAGTGTATTTATCGAGTTATGAGCTTCAATTTCTTCTTTGATGATCTCAACTCTGTTGGTTTCATGAGTTTAAATCGAGTCGTACCGAATTGTTGTTAAGCTGCTGTGGAATTTTTGTTGCCGTGTTTGATTTAGTAATTTAGTGTGCATGTAAGGATTTTTTAATGTTTTAATTTTTTTTTTTTTTTTTTTTTTTTAACTCTGTTCTGCTGATGCTTGAGATAAATGGAATTTAGAGTTATTAACTTGGTAAAAATGTCTTCTTTGATGATCCAAACTTTGTTGGTTTTATGGGTTTTATGGAGTTGAGCTGATTAGTGATAAGATCCTTAATAATCAAGTATTCTGGCCTGGGTTGTGTTTTCGACTTTTCGTTAGATTTGAAGTTAAAATGGGAAGTGAAGTATGACTTATTGGATTAACTAAAGTTACGCTTGCTCTTTATTATATTCGACATTGCAATTGAAAGTGTTCGGAATATTCTTTATTTTCTGACTGAAATGAGCTCCATTATTGAACAGGTGGGGATATCTTTGTAAATGAAGATTGAGGAAGAAATGGTAGGTGTCCGATTTTAGATTCCTTTCTGACTTCTCTTCTTCGTTCTCATGTTATGTGATATTAGTGGCTTTCGTGACTGGATTTAGCTTCATTTTTCTTTACCTCACTATGATTTGCATATGCAGGAGGGAAATATATCTGGAGAGGAAATTATTGACATTGAATTGACTTCAGGTGAGGAAGATGAAATCGGGACGGAAGTAGAGGCATCTTCTCTCATTGTGAGAAGGCCCGGTAAAGAAGTTATGGCAGCCAATGGGGAGGTAGGAAGCTTGTTTCTTATTGCTATGGGCATTGAAGTTTTGTTACCTTTTATTATCCTGGAAATTCCATAATTAAGTTGTATCCCTCCCTCGTGCAGAATAGGCCCTTTCTAACTGATAAAAAAGTGTCGTAGTCTCACCCTGGCAATTTAGTATTTTAATACTTCCACTTGTCTTGGTCTGAGAGTTTGATCAAATGAGCATTTGGAACATGAACAAAGGAGTGACATTCTGGGTTGTTCTACTTATAACATCTTCTTCTTTTTTTCAATGAAAGAGATTATGCTCTGATTTTTTTTGTTTTCTACTGATATCTGATATATTTGGTAATTTGGCTAGTTATGTGGCATTTGATGAAATCAAAAGGAGAACTGAAGGTACTGCAGAATCCGTATTTTCTTGTTTTATTATTACAAGGCAAGAATTCCAGTAAACGATAATCTGTGACTTTGATTACCAATAAAACTACAACACAATTCCACGAGTAATTCCTTCTCAGCCTCCAAGAGAGACCTGAGGGAACTGAAGATATAGATACTAGTCATATCAAGCATTATCGACATTGGTTTCAGTATGTGGGCTCTGTTGAATTGCACTGGTCTACTAGTCTGCTTGTTTGGGGCATAACATTAGCATGGTGCTCTACTCAATCAATTGTAACACTTATGCAGTCATCTTAATATAATAGCCAGACTCTTCATTCTAGCTCTTTGAGTCTTGAAATGTCTTTATGTATTTCCCTATGATTGTTCCTAGTACTTTAACAAATGAAGTTGTTGGTGTTACACCTTTGGCGTGCATTCTTCTAATTTGGTTTCTTTAAGTAAATCCATTTTGTGTATCCAGCCAAGCTCATCAAATGCTGTTCCTGATTACAAATTGGTCAAGTACTTTGTTGACATGGATTTTCCCGAAGAACTGGTCGTGAAGATCATCAAGGAAAATGGTACATATCTTGTACATATGCCAATAATTTCTCTGATAAAGATAACATTGGTTTCTAATACTCTTTTATTCTTAATACAGGAGAAGAAGACCCAAACTTAATACTCAGTGTTCTCTTACACACAGTAAGTAAATGCAATGAACTTTCTTTAGTGATTGAATCTGCATTTTTACGCACAAATACTCAGTTTTTGCCACATGAACCGCTTCTGTCATAAGCAGAACTACAGCTGATATAATTTATGATTTATGTTATTTGTCCTCGAATCTCAATTAGAGCTTGATAATATGCCTCTTATTTGAGTCTGCTCCGGACTTCTCTGGCTTCAATTGTAATTCAGTGTCGTAGGAGTTTGTCCCAACTCTAACTTCATTAGAATTTTTCTCTCCACTTTCATTTAGGTAAACACAAAGTGTCTCCTAAATTGGATCTGTTAATGTGCAACAGGATTAGATGTACATAAATTTGGATTGCATTGTTAGCATTGAGTATTATTATAAAAGGCATTCGAATTTAAGATGGGCCCTAAGCTCTTTTGATAGCTGGATTTTGATGAAATACTAATTTCAGTTCCTGTTGGGTGATTGAGGCGACTGTCGGTAAGACCAACTTGTAGCAAAAAGTGTGCATCTTCTATGTCTTTTGACATGATTAAGTCATGGCAACTGCTATCAGTAATATGTGAGTGAGCACTTCTTGAGATTTTAAGCAAGGTGTTTACAGTATGCATGTTGTTTATCAGATTTCTGAAGATTCTGCTCTCCCCATCGAATCACCTCTACAGCAATTGAACGAACCCCAACAACAGCAGAGCTTTAGTTCTGATCTGAGCTTATCAGATGACAGTGAAAATCTTTTGGATGATTTTTCTGACTTATTTGACTCGTCTGAAGATGAAATAGAGGTATGTGATGCATACTTGATGCCTTAATCACACTCTTGCCTATCGTGTGACACATGCAAATGATTTCGACATCACATGGTTTAGCGTCTGTTGCATTCAAAAAGCTAATCCCAACATGTTCTTTTATAAGTACACATCAGTTTTAATACTGAACTTTCATGTAGGATCCCTTAAATTCCGTTTCGGATAGACATAAGAGATTATCCTTGGTAAATATCGGTACTTCAGAGGTTGATCAGAAGTTGCTGTTCTTGATTGATATGGGATACACCACTGCAGAGGCTGAAATAGCTATGGCAAGATGTGGTCTGTTCTGCTTCCATTTCCAATTTATTGTGTCGTACTTGTCTCTACTGCTCTTCTTTCTACTGTATATACCCCATTTGCAATTTATACTTAGTTCTTAGAGTACTCCGGTTGTGTAGGTTAATGTAATAGTTTCTTGTTCTGACATAATGCAGGACCAAATGCCTCGATTGAGATATTGGCTGATTTTATGGATGCTGCTCGAATAGCAAGGGAAGAAGATTGTTATCTGCCTGAAGACAACCTTATGGTTAGCTTTCTCTTCATCATGTTTTATAAAACTATATCTTGATATTCTGATATACTTGCCGAGTAAGTCTCCTAGGTCCTGGCCCCCGGGAAACCGTCTATTTTAAATACCAAAAAGAGACTGATAAACATTAGGTGCTTTTCATTTTTTTTAAAACAAACTTTATAAAAGAACCTCTGTTACCACACGGCGTTTCACTTAAGAGCATCATATTTTTCCTAGTTTTTCTTAACAACATTAGCCGATCTTTTTTTTTAAGTGATAGACGGCACGGTACTGTCTTTGCCATCTGCTAGTTATTTACTTGCCAAGTTTCTAACAGCGTAGGCATAGCAATGGAAGTATCACAATTAAGAAGAGAAAATCCACTGCATTATCAAATACGAAAAAGCTTGAGGAGGATCGAATTCGGCTTCCTAATCCTATGATAGGATTTGGCGTGCCGTCAATGCAATCTGAGCATATTCGACGTCCTATACCTGAAGGGGTGCAAGGTCCACCATTCTTTTACTATGAAAACGTGGCTTGTACGCCCAAGGAGACGTGGGACACCATATCCAGATTCCTTTATGAGATTGAGCCAGAATTTGTTGATTCAAAGTACTTTTGCGCCACTGCGCGGAAAAGGGGTTATGTTCACAATCTTCCCATTGAAAACAGATTCCCACTTGTTCCCCTCCCTGCAATGACCATCGCACAAGCTTTCCCTTCATTTAAAAAGTTTTGGCCCCAATGGGATGGTAGAGATAAATTGAACTGTATTCAAACATGTATTGCGAGTGCAAAATTGACAGAGAGAATTCGTAATGCCCTTGAGAGGTACAATGATGAAGAACCCCCTGAACATGTGAAGAAATCTATCCTTGAGCAATGTCGCAAGTGGAATTTGGTATGGACAGGGAAGAACAAGGTTGCTCCTCTTGAGCCTGATGAAATGGAAACGCTCTTGGGCTTCCCAAAGAACCACACAAGGGGAGGTGGAATAAGTAGGACCGATCGGCTCAAGTCGCTGGGAAACTCCTTTCAGGTTAGCATTTCCTTCAGTTTCGTTTTGCAACTGAATAGACCAGTCGATTCATGTTAATGTTTTCAACCACTTATGTTCAAAAAAAAAAAAAAATCCTGAATCCTTCTATGGAAACAGCTATAAGCTAATAGCGTGTCTTAATTGATTCAAGTTCTAAAGCTCATGTGATCATTTAGGTTTCTTCAACAATTATGATTTAACTGCATTTTCAGACCAGTATCACTACCATAATAAGTACTACAGGATATCTTAGCATGAGCGAAGTTTACCTTTCCTATATTAATTTAAGTTGCCATCTGGACCTCAAATGCTGACTTTAACCATGCGAAGTTTCAACTGAACGCACACTTCTAATTAATCCATATAAAAACCAGCCGAATATATATACACATATCGGAGTAGTGCTTTCAGTGATGAGCAATATAGGCGATTTTCAATTGTTCCAACATTAAACCAGATTAAAAATTAAAAAAATCTTCTCCATGCAAGAATCGTTTTCCTTGGGATCCTTCCCTCGCACTTTCAGAGGCATTATTAAATTTTAGACTGAATTTCAACCAATAGGATGATAAAGCGATGTTTTTAAGGCTTCTTCAATCATTTGTTTAGCTTGAGTATTCAAATGTTTGGTGCTAGTTTTCCAAGTATTCTTTTGCTTAGACTACTTTATTCATGACAATAGTAGGCCACAGATTTTGTGCACTTGCACCTATTGGATTTTATACAATGATGATGTGAACCGCATAACACAGATGCTTTCAGATGGTTGCTTTTGTTTGGGGAGTCCATAGTTGGTGTTCTGTTTTATCACTTAGCTTTATGGTATTTATCTTGTGTATCTATACGACTGTACCAGGTGAATATAGCTAAATTGATGCTATCTGTTGCATGCTTCCCTGTAGTATAATTTTTGTTAGACATGCTTGAAAACACTTGAAACAATTTGTTAAGTGGGCTATAAAACTGAATTTGCTTAATGCAGTTTAACTGCACTAAAGATCGAAAGGTTATTCTAGTGTATAATACAGTGAAGTGCGAGTTTCCTTATAGTATCATTCAATCGATAGCTGATTTAATTTTTGTTTGTAGATATCAATTTGCTTCTGACTTACTATTTGGTTGTGATAATCGACATAGGTGGACACCGTGGCATATCATTTGTCCGTTCTAAAGGACATGTTCCCAGATGGCATGAACGTGCTTTCTCTGTTTTCTGGCATTGGTGGTGCGGAAGTTGCTCTCCACCGCCTTGGGATCAAGTTGAAGACCGTCATTGCAGTCGAGAAATCCAAAGTGAACCGAGACATCATGAAAAGTTGGTGGGAACAAACTAATCAAGAAGGACAACTGATTGACTTTGACGATGTTCAAAAACTTGATGATGAAGCTTTAGGGCATATCATAGGCGCGGTAGGCCGTTTCGATCTGGTAATTGGTGGTAGCCCGTGTAATAATCTTGCAGGTGGGAATCGGGTCAGCAGAATCGGCCTGGAAGGGGATCAATCAGCTCTGTTCTACGAGTATTTCCGCATATTAGAGAGTGTGAGGTCGATTATGGCCAGGACATCTTAGCCTGTTAGGTGCAGTTATCCCCATTGTGTAGGTGGTTTTTGGTGAACGCTGAAGCTATGTACATAAACCTTAACTGCTGCACACAACTCTTATCTATGATAAACTTGGGTACTCTGTAACTAATTTGTCTACATTTTTATCTTATAATAGTAGTCTAGTACTCCCTCCGTCTCACAAAACTTTACCCATTAGCGCGTAGTTGAAGAAAATGAGTTAAAATAATGGAGTAAAAATGAAAAAGTAAATGGGGTAGGTTACTTTTTGAGAATGTGTGGTGATAAAGAAAGTTATTGATATTAAAATAATGTTTTTGTGTGTGGGGTAGCTTCCTTATTTGGTATTTGGTAATGGGTAAAGTTTTGTGGGACGTCCAACAATGGAAAGTGGGTAAAGTTTTGTGGGACGGAGGGAGTACCTTTTTAGAAGGTTCACAGCGAGGATGTATAAGGTTCCTCATTTACTCTCCCAAGGTGACTCGAACTCTCAACCAATAGGTTGGAGGTGGAGCGTTCTTAGTAGTTTAATTACTTTTTTTTCTTGAAAGCGACAAAGTAAGGATTTATAATGGTTTTTCATTTTCTCTGAGTGACTCGAACTTCTGACCTATTAGTTGGAGGGGGAAGTGTATTATCAACTAAGTAGCTCTTAAGTCCCGTTCAATTCACTTTAACTTCAATTGTGTTTAGTTTTGTTGAGTTTATGTCAGTTCAAGTCAGTGTGCAGGTTCATTCAGTTCAGTTTAAGAATTTTCAGTTAAATTAAACAGAGTCTACTCTCTTACCAACTGAGTTTAACTTCGTTTTCTAATTACTTAATTCGGATTTTTTATCCAAAAATAGTTGTAGACAGCTGTTGATGATAAGAATAAGAAGCAAGTATATGCTAGAAAAAGGAATACATCCCATGCATGCAAGGCCACATCTAGATGAGTCAGGGACCAACTTGCTGGAACTAAAGGCAGGCATGAGTTAAGAAGTTTGGTGTGGAGTGTGGATCAGATTAATTAATTAATCTTCATTTTGATAATGACATGTAATTATTAACTTCTACTCAGTCCGCTCAAACGAGCCCGGTTTGACTTTGGCACAATATTTAAGGAGAGTAGTAGTTTATTGGTATATAGTACAAGTGGAGTATAGTGGAGTAATTAATGGAAAGTAAAGTATTATAAGTAGGGTTGAATTTTGGTAGTATATTGATATATAGTACAAGTGGGGTAGAAGTGTTTGATTTAAAATGAGTAAAAAGTTTCCATTTTTGGAAATGAGGCTGGATTGAGCGGACGCCCAAAATGGAAAAATGGGGCTGGTTTGAGCGGACGGAGGGAGTATTAAGTATTATACATGAACCTCAAAGATATGATATGATGGTGCAGCTACTAGCTCTTTCTCCCACAAAATTCAAATTAAAAAAAGATAAAGTTTTGAAATACAGAGATATTTTCAAACAAATACTCCATCCGTTCCATTAAAAACTTTCTAAGTTTCCTTTTTTGGCATTTCGTTACAAACTTCCTAACCCCAAATTTAAAAAAATTTCATCCCACTAACCAATTCTTTATTATTTACCTTTTTTACTTTATCTTTACTTTATTCATCTCTCTCTTACTTTTTCAATTCCCACTATTTCAATATAATACCCCACACAAATTAATATTTTATTTCAATTTCTTAATCTAAGAGAAATCAATACTTAGGAAGTTTTTAATGGAACGGAGGGAGTAGTATTCATTAACCCGTGTTAAAATTGACACGTTAGGCTCTGTTCTTTTCAGTTGAGAATTTCGGAACTTAACTGAATGTATCTGAAGTGAAGTACGAATTTGAATTATCTAAATCTGAACTGAACTAAATAAATCTGAACTTAAGTTCCAAAAAACACTGCTTAGTTCTTTTGAAATTTTACCATTAGATGGATCATCTAAAAGCCAACCTTTTTATAAAGACATTATTGTTTTCCAGTGATCTTATGCATGTGTATTTTAAACAGTTATTTTAACTGTACATAGTAAAAGACAACGAAGCGCAGCTCAGTTGGTAAGACGCTTCACTTCCAACCAATAGGTCGGGAGTTCGAGTCACCCGTTTGCCGTTTCAAAAAAAAAAACTGTACATAGTAAAAAAGTCGAATTCCACAAGACTGCCTCTATTTAGAGTTGTTATGCGAGCCGAGTCTTTTTGAGGACTCGACTCGACTAGTTAAGGTTCGAGTTCAACTCGCTCGATAAGGTAAATGAGCTGAGTTGAGTTTGAGATTAATTTTATGCTCGTTTCGTTTTTATGAGCTCGGCTCAAGAAAACTCGATTTATGATATTATTAAATTTGTTTATCTTTTTACTTTATTTACAATATTGTTAAGATAAAGGTTCGTTAAGCCTACATAAAGCTAAAAAAAGTTTGTCTGGACATTTATATTCGAGCTCAAGTTCATTTGATTACTCGTTTTCGTCAATAAACCACTCGGCTCGGTTTGGCTCGTATGATAAACAACACTACCTCCATCCATCGCTAATCAGATATTTGTTCATAATAGTCTAATTAATTCTTATACACCATAGATACAAGTTGGCCCTGGTTCAAAGCTTCTGCAAGCAATATTAATTGCGAGTCGTTTCTCTATTAATTGGCTCAAATTGCTAAATATGAATGAATGTACAGTCCTTGTCCGATTATTTGACGGATCCGGAAGGCCTGTTCTTAATTGCTATTCGATATTGTGTTCTTAAACATTGAAGGGTTGGGATATAGCCACGTCACTTGGCAGTTTTCACACTAACGGACAGTTTCTTTGCCTGTTTCTCCATTCCGTTAGTTGTTATTGCCTTTTCTCCAATATTTAGGTAGTGTTTGTCATTGCTTAAAAAAAGCACTTCTCTGCTTCTGAAAAAGAAAAGCAGAATTGTAGTGTTTTATTTCACAACTTCTACTTTTGCTTCTCTAAAAAAAAGCAGGTAACCGCTGCTTTTTAGAAGCAGCCCAAGGCTTGCTTTTTCTTGCTTAAAGCACTCCAGACTACTTTTTTTCTTAATTAGCAAACACCTACAACTTTTTATCAAAAGCACTTTTATACCGCTTTAAGCAAAAGCAGGTTAAATTTTTTTCTGAAAAGCAATGACAAACACTCACTTAATTACAACTAATGGCACTTCATTTATTTTTCATTCTTTCTTTCTTTTAACACTTGCATTTCAATCTTTAATTTAACAAGGTAGATTAAAACAATATACTACTTTCAACTTCATTTCTACACTTCTTTCATTTCCCTTTAAATTCTATTTTTCTTCCTTTTTTTCTCTTTTAAATCAGTTAATATTTCTACTTGCTTTTTATATGGCACTTTCCCCCGTCTCATATTAAACTTCTCATTTGACTTTAGGTAAAAGAAAAATAAGAGAAGGAATATTTTGATTAAAATATTGATAGTGAAGGTGAAAATTATTTTATATATATTAATTGTTAGTGGGTTTGAAAAATTAGCTGGTTGATTACTTTTTTTTGTAATATTACTGTTACAATTTCAATCGTTCGATAAATTTCTAATCAATTACAATCGTTCGATAAATTTCTAATCAATTATAATCGTTCGACAAATTTCTAATCAAAGTTTAATAAAATATTCCACAAGCCTCAATACAGGGGAAATAATTACCCATGATGGGGATCGAACCCGTGATCCGGGGTGTCTCAGCTTGCCACTCGGCTACAAATTACTTTTGAATATATTTATTGTTGTCACTGGAAGTAGTATGTACAAAAATGAAAATGGAAAATTTAAAAGGAGACATCCAAAATGGCAAAATGAGAAGTTTAATATGGGACGAAAGAAGTAATGCATTTCGAGACGTGGTATAGAGAAACTATATCTGTATTTTATTAATATGATTGACGTTTATAAACATAAATATTATACCCCCCCCATATTACTCAATAAGCTTAAAATCTCTAATTAAATTGTATAACGAAATATAGTATGTAAATTATCGTAATATATCTTTTAAAAATATTTTATCATTTACAAATTTAGAGTAATACGCAGTTAAAGTCGACAAAGTTTGACTGTAAAAATTTAAAATGTATCATTTAACATGGGACGGAAGAAGTATTTAACATATAAATTTAATTTTATATTTAAACTGTCTTACTAAACTTTAATTTTTTTTAAAAATAAAAGATAATATGATATAGGCATATGGCAGTGAAAAAGGAAATGCAGATGTTAAAGAAACTAATATTTTATTTTACTCTTCATTGTTAAATTAATGATTGAAATGCAAGGGTTAAAGAAATAATTAAAAAGAAATGAAGTACTATTAGTTGTAAATATACAAGAAATGGAGAGAGACTAACGGAATTGGAGAAACAAGTAAAGAGCTGTTGGTTAACTCGGAAAGCTGTCAAATGACGTGGCTCTATCTTAACCCTTCAATATTTAAGAACAGCAGATAGAATAGAAATTAAGAATAGAGCCTCCGGAGCCTTATTTGACCATTTAATCCTATATATAAAAGATCATATAGCTTCCAAGAGTATGGTCATAACTCATATCTATAATAATTAACTTCTCAGAAATAAAACCCGTCAATTATTTGGAACTTATATTTAGTTTATGATGTTATTTTAAACAGTCAAATATAGACTCCATAATTTGGTCACGCACATAATCATTGCAGTAGGTCATATGAAACTAATGTTGATGTGGTTTGACTAATAAGTGTATTTGTGAACGTCTTTATCACTTTGAATTAAATGACACACTCATGAATAGTGTGGCCTGTAGGTCCGTGGGATTAAATAGGTAATTAGGTGGAGATCCGGTAGAACCTAGTTATTACCCACTAGCATCTGTTTATTATGCAAGTATATATAGAGATGTCAGTACAGGTTTCGCACCCGCCTAGTCAGGGGCGGATCCAGGGAGGGGGCTTATAGGGTCCCCCGTCTAACAAAAATTTAAAAAAAGAATTATAGGTTACATTTACAAATTTTCAAGGTCCCCCCCCCCCCCGGCTGCCTAACACCCGGTAAAAGAATTACAAATCCTGGATCCGCCCCTGTGCCTAGCACCCAACTCGTAAATTACTCGACCCTTCTAAACTCATGCTTAAACTCAACCTTATGTTGTGAGCACGTATGTCATTATTAGTGTTTTTTATGCGATTATGCATGGATCACACGTATTGCTGGTATGGTATTCTCCACTTTGAATCGGAGTCCGTGTTTTGAGTCGGAGCTTGCACAGAATTGTTTTTTGAATAGTCCTCGTACCATTAAGAGTGTGAGTTATAATACTCACATACCCTTATCACACTCGCTCGTAACCGATGTGAAATGCGGTGTATTACATTCTCTTCAATATTTGTGCAAGAATTATGTCTCAATTTCGGTATGGAAAGAGTTTCATCTTTGCTGTCTAATATGATAAATGTTAAATCGAGAGCAATAATTTTTATAGTAACAAAGTTTTATAAAACTCAATCAATATAATTACTCTAAATCTAACAAATGCTGCTCTCAATTTAACATCACCCCATACGGATGTAATATCCATCCATGTGTTGGGATTAAAACATGAATTTGTCATTTGGCTCGTGGAATTTGGTGAAGGTAGAAAATAAAAAATAGTCATCAGAGAACACAACACACCCACTATAGAGAAACAAAAAAGAAAAGAGCGATTAGAGAGTGACATGAATTGTCTGTACTCAGGCCCGGCTAAGGCCCTGTGCGGACAGCCCGACCGCACAGGGCCTCACAAAAGTTAGGGCCCCTAATTATTTTGTGTAGCTTAATCTATGTATATACCAGTTAAATACTTTTCTGTTAAACAAATGTATGTGGTGTAATGGCTGGATTTGAGTCGCTAGAGTCTCTTGTTTTCCCTAGATCACAGGTTCGATCCTTGTTTGGGCCCTTTTTTTTATTTTATTTTTTGACTCTCAGCCTTTTTGCTTCCATATTTAATATATTTAATGTATATCATTTATTTAACCTGTCTAATTTCTTTTTTATTATTTTGAA